>LUCH01004752.1:0-45788 GCA_013368495.1 Paragonimus heterotremus | reverse complement strand
CAGGTGCATTATCATTGGAGATGGACAGACGAGTCAATGTGTGTAGACTCATTTAAAACATCAAAAGGCTACTTTAACGAACAAACAAACCCCAATTCTTGTTTCTCATCATGGTTCAGTACACGCCATTGTTATTTGCAGATGGATTCATCACTTCTTGTATCCAACATTATTGTGCACTGAAGGTGTATATATATATTGTGTTGAGTAGTTGGGGATTACATAGGATTGGTTCATACTGAATGTACTGTACGTTTGACAGGAACTTTGGTGTTCCAACACTACTAGCGCCTGCCGATCAAACGCGGCCAGAAGGCCACTTTGTGTACAGTCCCGCACGGTGCTAGGACTTAAATGCCAAATGTATAGTTCAGCATAGCAGGAAGAATAATTAGATTGCGGTATGTCAGCGACTTTTCCACACAACCGTAAAACGCATATTTTACACCACACACAAATAGAAACAGGCAGCAACTGAACAAGTATACATTCACATCGATGATTATGTTATCGATATCACTGCGACCCGATGGGTTGTCTAAACCACTTTTGCTCGCACACACCGCTGGCTGGTGAGGTGGAATCAGCTCAACCTCATTAAAGGCCAGTAATTTCGAGTTCCGACTGCATAATAATATTTGTCATAATGTGTCACTGAATGAATGATGTGGGATTTCGAATGGCTGGTTCATCAGCCTGCAGCTGTCGCATCATCAGTGAGTTCAACCGTTTCTGACAGTGTTCTACTTTCGTCTGATGCAGTTGTCTATCTGTTCCATCTAAGTAAGCGTCACTGGAGCTGCAAGTGAACTGGTAGATAATGTGAGAAAGAATTTACACTACAGGAACAAACAATTGTTCTTTCTACACTAATAAAGTTGTTAAAGAGAATCTAATGTTTCAAATTTCTGTTCCAGCTCCCAGCTCACTGCGCCGATGTGGTCCTCACAGTCTGAACAGATCGGAAAAAGGGGCAAACCAAAATAACACTTCTGAAATCTCAACATACTATAATGTGGCAAATAACTAATAGAGGCGTACAAAAGTGGCCTGTAGACATCCTACAGTGGAAATACTGTGAATTTGCTCTCCCTTCTTGCAACGATCCATCTACTCAGATGAATGATGGAAATCCTATCACCCTGTTGCTCATAAGGCATGTGTGTTGACCAGTATTCAGCCAATTTCATAACAGGCAACTAAGAAGTTATATTTAACTTGTTGACGGTGCCTACTTCAGCAGTAAAATAGTAGCTAATCCGCTTGAGAAGCTTGAATGTTTCCATTGATTCACTGCATGTTCTCGGCAGTAAGCATCTTAAGTAGATCGGGAGAGTGGAAGGTATCAGAAAACTTACCTGCAGACCCACGTTAATTCCTACTATCAGAAGTCAGACCGTCACTAACAAGCATCTAAATTCCGATAGCCTCCGCAACGGCCAGGATAAGATATTTCACACCTCTGTTGTGAGCACTTTTGACGTTTATTTTGTCTAGATACGCTTGTATAGCTAACAGGACTATCTCTGTTCCGTTATCACGTCTAACACACAAGATGGCGTCGTCTTTTTGTAGGTTCTTTGGGGACTCCATATTATCTCTTGAAGGGAACCTACGCACAACTTGTCTCACGCTAAGGTGTTACTAACACTCATTTGACAAACTTTCTTGAACTGTTTCAACGTTATCTGGGATGAAAGTGTGAAACTGCCCAATTGATATAACATGTTTTCAGATTGAATTTCTAATTAAGTGTCTTTAATACGTTGCTTTGGATATGAAAGTTTCGGATCAAACACTTTCTCAAGTTTATCAGCCAAGCCCAATGACGAAGAATTGCGAACGTGTGTGAGCGAGTTCGTCGGGAAAACGGTTAGTTCAAGACTATGGCTGAGTCTGCCGTTCAGTTTCCCGAGCATTTTACCCATGTTTTCGTGTCATACAATTCGAATACGCACCAAACTGAACATGTTCATCCACAGCTAGCTGTTCCACCGCGTTAAGATACGTGAGATGTACGTCTCAGTTCACTAAATCTGCAGGGGTTCAGACTACTGAAAATAGAAGATTACTACCAGTGAACGTACACTTGTTGTTCACCAACGCGTCACTCAGAGAAACAGTCGATTTTATGCTGGACTAACTCCATTTAAATGATGTGAAACTTGGAATGCTTGATGAGCGCCTCAAAGACCTCTTGTTGGTGTGCAAGAACGATATCTAGTTTCACCTTCATCGGAAAATCTACTACAAAAAGTTTGGGTGGCGGTGGATTGACGGCAATGACGGACATTTTCATGGGTATGATCGGATAAACAAAACTGACACGGCCGATCAGACAATATGCATTGTAAAAATGGTAGGTAGATGACATTATCCGTAGTGCCGATAAAAGCACTGAGACTGATTGTTTATTATCACTGGTTAACTCACCTCATAAGAAGCATAACTGCACTATGAAAGTAGAACAAGATGACAGACTGGCTTTCCTTGATGTTGTACTACTGAACCTTTCAAATGGGTCGATTCAACGAGGTATACCCTGGGAGCGAACATTAAGTAGTTAGTACACCCATTTCCACAGCCATGTTCCGATAAAGCAGAGGAGGAACTGGGCGCGAAGTCTAGCAAACTGAATCTACAAAATCCATGTTGATGACAGCCGAAGGTTTTGTGTGAAACGGTTAGTACTAATGGATAGCGTGACAAATTTTCAGCTCGTAATATGCAACTAACACAGCCACAGGCCCGTGATTCATCCGTCGGCTATAAAACGATCCAATAAATTCACTGTATAAAGACGAATCATCAACTGTATTGTTGATCAGAAGGCTCGACACGATCACGAGGATGATTTCATACGCTGCATTGTTCAGCTCTGAACAAGTTATACGTCTTCACTCCGACCGCTCAGTGCCCTGTAATGCTGCCTCATTTACTCCCTTTCCTGTTCCTATGAAACAAAACAATGCGCTTATCAGAAAAAATACACAAATGTTATCCTGTTGCTTTGTCGACTGGAGACTGACAAAAGATCCCCAGTATAACTTTGACCAACTTCGTCATCTCTGGTCACAAACTAAAAGATATTTCTCTTGTGCAATTCTGCTGTGTCACAAGTGTTCACATCAGAGGTGAAAAATAACCTATCCTGGCCGCTACGGAGGCTATGAGAATCCGGCTGTAAAACCCTGATCTGTGTTCGCGGAAATCCATTGTTCAAGCAAGGAAGTAACCATGGCCAGCCGTTGTTGGAACTAGTGATCTGACACCACAGTCCCCATTTCCGTAGTATCGAAATGTTATTAGACTACCCTGTAGGTCACGTTTTGATGTCTGACATGGTACATGATATGGTTTATATGGACAACTGAGCTAAATCTCATTAGTGATTTGCTTGTTAACCCGTGGGGTGTATGTAGGTTGATGCTGGTAATTGGGATTTACACAGGGTTGCGCATCAAACCTAATGACCCACCTTTATCTATATACAAACATAAGTTTTGTGCAACTGTTGTTCCCTACATCTTGCAAGTTTGAATGATAAATTTTATTGAGTGCTATTTATAAACAGCTTGCCATCATTTCCGCCTTTGTTTAAGCTTCCACTTCGCTGGAATATTCGTTATTATGTTCATTCAAGTGGCTACAACGTTACTGAAGTCCGCAAGTTTGTTAAGTACGCTTTTTGTGGCATTCGCCGTTACTTTCCATAAATTGCTGATGCTTCCGGAAGAGGCGGTAAGTCTATTTCAGTTATTTATTTCATCAGTAGCCCTCAGTTGTCTGTCATAACCGTAATTTTCCTATAAAAGTGATGATAGATTAAGATAACTGAGGCATGGTGTTACGCGAAAAACGATCACAACATGTAAGGCCTACCACACGTTAAACGAAATCCTTTAAATTACCAAAGATTTCATACAGAACACCACTCATGTTTGATCACAGTTTTCGCATTCAGAAAGATTTTCCGGTTAGCCTCGTTCGGAAAAAACAGTAGACTAGAGTTATGCCCTTGTTAGAGATTACTAGTGTGCATGTCCTTACCATGACCGGGATTAGAACTCCGACCACCCTTTTATGAAACAACCGTCTGTCACTGACTCCATAGTATGCACGACTAAATTATCATATCTGAACGCTCAACCACCTTTGCTTGTGAGTAATGACCAGAAAATTCCCAAGCGATTGTCGCTCTTGGTTGGATCGTGCTGGATATTATTTACAATTTGACCTCAAAATGAGCAGCTTACCGACCAAGATTTTACCCGGTATGATGTTCTAAAATCAACCACATTTGCGAAACATGAGAAACAACGAACAGTCTGTGACATTTAGTTTTATTAAATCCATGTGGTTCATGTACACAATAAATGTCAACTTTACAGAGTAAAAGTAAAAACTGACAACAATTGCGGGATCGACCGTTTGCCAGTCAGAGCATTTTAACTCAAATATGTGTGGGGGCATCATCTTCGAGAGAAAACAGATCGTCCCTTATGTGAAACAAATGCACAGCACAAAGACCACTATTCGTTGGTTAACGCAATATGACATTTTAACATCATGGTTTGGGACGTAGAAGAAAAGAAGCGGATGACAAACGGAATTGTAAGGTATGAAAGTATGGTTACAGTTTGAATGTAAAGAACCAGAGTTCAGCAAATCAACAACCCGTAATCAGACAAGTACAAGATACTTCCGCAGATCGATATTATGCCAACAAACAATCACACCAGACAGTAACAAACCGATAACGATAAAAAGAAAACTAATCACGTGATTAAAATCATAATCCCACGGAGACTGGAAATAAACTGAACGTAGCTCGAAACCCAACCACTATTCACAGCAACCCATAGAGTCACGATGGATGGTTGAAACACAGAGAAGAAGTGGATGAGAGCGAGATAAAACGCAATGCAGAAGTTAAACAAATTCGTTTTGATAACTCCTTGTCATACAGTGCTTTTTTAGTAGATGGTCATCGGCCTATAGAACTACTGTCAGTCTATCAATGCACTTGGAAAGAAGCGTCCAGATGATCGTCGGTCAGTCGTCTAACCGACTTGCTCCTCTGTCGTTGACATCGTCTACCCAACTGTGTCTTCCATGCCAAATCCTGCCTCGTCTTGGTAGCTAGTCCATCAATTCCAACTGATTCCCAGGCTAATTAGAATGGGGGTTTGCACAGGAACAGGTCTGTTCGCATCGATCGGTCCAGGTGGTCTGACGTAACCCTTGGTTCGCAAAACACAGCACCCATATCTCTGGGTGGCAAACCAAACAAAACCGACCGACACATGCTTTGAGCCTAACCAACACACCTACTCGAGCCAATTGATGTTTTCTACACAACATTCAATCGGCTGTTTGCACCATACTGCCATGGCAAACAAGCAATTTGCCTATCGTGTGGGGTGATAGATTACGGCATAGTGTGACCACGTGACAGTAACGTCCCGGCGTGCGGACGTCACCGTGCCTGCTTCAGTCGCTCAGGTGATGGCGCGAAGTGAGCGTACTGTGTGCCCACCCCTATTCCCGGCCAATACAGCCGTTCTCGTCCGCGGTATAATGTCGACTTACCTTTTGTGACCGGTGAAATTCGGTTAGTTAATGTGCCTCAGATGTGCTGTTTGGTCGCCCATGTGCGTTAATTGGGTGATCTGCCTCTTGACGATCGCCTGTCTGCCGGCCTTTCAGCGTTGGCTAGTGTAGGTTGTGAGAGCATTCGTGGAGTGCACTGCATCAGATTTTGAAGGCAACAGTTAAGCCTCGTCGACCTGTACCAGTATCGTTCTTAATATGTCGGCAAATGCTGAGTTGAGCATCACCCTAACACGACTGAGAGGTGTAGCCAATCGAGAGGTTTGACGAAAAACGAGGCAACTGATACAACCGTGCTTTCTCCGGGAATGTCTGAACTGTTTCCACAGTGACCAGACTGTTTATTGTTAGGCGCGGAAAACGGGGTTTCAGTCCATCAAGCATTTACAAGTCGGTTTCACAGTTTGTGGAGCACAAGAATGTGCACGTCAGTAAGCACATTAGCAGACCCAGAACGTCAACTGGCATTGTGGTTGCATTGGGACAGTATAAATGGTACTCAGAAGTCTTCGAAAAGTATAAAGTGAATTGGACTGGAATTTAAAGCCTCGTGCCACTCTGTACACAGGATATTAAAGAAGCAGCCGCAATCCTATAATGCTTAACCAGTTTTAGAGTTTGAGGTGAACATAGCATGACGTAATAGAACAGAATGATATCCGACTGGACAGCTGGAACAAGACTTAGAAAAAATTGTTTCGTTCGCCATTTTTTGTTAAAGTGTACCCGAACAAATGCCATCCCAAGACGAGGTATAAACAGTATATCGATTTTCCGTTGTTTTTCTTTTCGGAGGCCCTGTCAACTATCATACTCGCCAAGTTACGCTCTGGAGGAAGACGTTTGTCTGGAGGCGGTTGGTGGACTTCAACTTCGCATAACCGCATTCCTTCTACTGGGTACATGTTCGCTAATAAGTCGCGGCTAAATTTATGGGAAACAAATACCAAACTAGCAAAAAGCACGAAAAATATATTTAACTCGATCTGGAGAGTAATTCCTCTCGATAATCGTGGCGTGCGACCGGCACTTCGAAGGGGAGATAAGCCCGTTATCACGTTCGAGGTATAGGATAAGTGAGTGTAGAACTGATCAATGTTACACTTTTGTGTTCTCGAGAACACCGTTGACGAGTGACTTATTCCCTTCAGAAACCTGGTTTTCTTCGTAACATTCATCGTATGTGTGGAATCACACCATGAACAACATGTGATTCCGTCAATCGTTACGGCTGAAATGTACATGTTTACTGCAAGAAAGACGTTGTTTGTGCCCCTGAGAAGAACCAGAGCAGTTAAGTGTCGCTGACTTTGACGAGGGGTTTTAAAGTGAAAACGTAATGTTTGATATCAGCGAGGTCAGCAGTCACTAAAGGGAAAATTGGAATTGATGAACACAACGACATAAAACAAACCGCGGATGTCAGCCCAAAGTTTGAAGTCGAAAAAACTGGGCGTTATTTCATACAAATTTGTCTTTACATCTCTATAATCTTGTCTTACTTTCTGGAAAAGAGCAAAAATTTACTGTTGCTCAGTACTTCGTAGAAAAGCGTAATTACCAACGACAATCAGGACAAAGTGTAAAGATGGTCTTTTACTACCACGAAAACAAGTGAGTTGACAAAGTAGACGAGGCTGTCACACTGTATAGTCGTAAGCCGAAAACATCTGAGTGGCTCTCATTGCTACTCCACAATAACTCTGATATTTCAGCATATAATACCTTCTTGCTGTTTTCAGAAATAAACATGAATGGGATGAGAAAAATAATCCAAGCAGAGACAACTCTCTCTAGCGGGCTATTGACGCCCTCCACACTTACAACGAAGAAGGCATTCTCAGATTTGAACCTAAGTCCTAAGAGAACTATTGATCGAAATCTTTATAAAACACAAACGGTACATTGCAATTGCAAAAATGTTTTCAAATCACGCGCTGACACCAACATGCAATAATTAGAATGACAGTTGTGAATAGACGGGAAACATGTCGACTTAGTCTATATGATTGCAGTGGCTAAATTTTTGCACCTTTTGATTTCATTTCACATTCCGAGACATCTGTTAACTGAAGTGTAGATAGCGTAATCAAATTGTGAACGTTGTACAAAGGTTAAATCAACATGGTCATCTTGTGATACAAATGTGCCGAGGCTTCTCGGATGAATACACTTCAGCTATTCTCTTCATAGTGTTTTCAAGAGTTCGAAGAAGCCACACGCGAACACAAAAATCGACTGGCCTATTGCTTCCGTGGTTTTGAGCACCTGAATCAATCAGCTGATGTGCTAGGCAGTCGAGCCAAAATGGGATTGCAAATCAAAGTATACGATAGCATTGGATGGGCGCTATTCCAAACATTGATGATGATGGTGGGAGAGTATGACCACACACAGCTCATCGTTGAACCCTATTTGGACGGTATGTCGGCTACGATCTACATTCCGGAGCTCACGTTTCCCTTTTTTGCTGCGTTCGTTTTCCTCGTACCCATCACGTTGATGAACTTGCTGGTGAGTTTGAATGGGTTTGGAAAAGCGTGTTAAGTCAAACTGTAAGGTGATCTATCAAAAAACTGTTTGTAAAACTGTATCTTCGTAATTCAATAAGTTTTGTAAAGTAGGTTGGCATAAGCGTACTGCTTATGGTTCCTTACCCTGTAAAAGTATCACACTTTCTGGTCTATTGAAATAGACGAAGTTTCTGCACACTTCTAGCAAATGTATTTAACGTTCCCACTGATCAACAGATTTTAATGAGAAGTAACGCGTAACAAACAAGCTCGTTTTCAATATTTTTCGTGAGTCTGAGATCAACAGTATAAGTAAGTCGCAAATGAGTCATTAACTACGGTATATTCTACAATGTTTCGCAAACAGAACGGAAACTTGACAATAAGCTTTGTTTGTCATTTGGAGGTGGCTCGAATGGAGAATCAAACCAGCAACTTCTCACTTTACGAGTGGAAGTTTTTAACAGCTCGGTCCCCAATTTCGTGTCCATCAGCGTTAACAGGGCAGAAGACATTTTACAACTAAATCACTTACGATAGATTTCGTCCCCGAAAACGCGGTTGCAACATTAGCTGACCACAGTTGGTCAATAGCTTGTTCAGGTTCTATAAACACATACTCACCTTTTTCACATGCATGATATCAGTCTCTCAATCAACTTTTGTAGAGAAAAACTGTGCACTAGTTTCTTCAAAGCTTTGTTGCTGAACCAAATCTGCTGGCTACCGTCTATCTTCCATCTCAAGTTCTCCCAGAAGCGTTCAGTTGGCTTCACATCTAGTGACTACAGTAGTCAAGGATGCATTCTTGTTCTGTGGTACGCACGAACCTCACAACCCACCTATACACGATATGTGGAACACGGATTAGCTTACTTCATCCAACACCGACAAGACTTGTGTTATAAACGTTCCAACAAATGACCTGTTACCAATATATCAAATTCAAACATTCAGTTCTCCCATATAATTTTACGAGACCTTACTTCATCGGTACATTGGTTCGCCGTCCTTTGCGAATAGTTAACAGAGTGGCGAACACATTTAATCCAAGCACTAAATCGCTGACTCAGCTTCAGGTATAAAAACAGAAGTTTATCACTTCACTTAACCCCAGCTGACATCCCGATAAGCACATCAGTTCATTACTCATCTTAAACGGAATGTTTCGAGTAACTGAGTGAGATTGAGTGCACAAAGGATCCGTTTAAAGCCAAATCGTCTTCCTGGACCATCCGTAACACTGGGCGAGTAGAACACGGATATTGCCTAGCACGGTTGCACAAAATTAATGATGATTGAATAATCTGAATTACGGTTTGCTCTATCTAGCATTTTCAATCCCCACGCCTGAATCTTTTAACTCGTTGAATAACTGACCAGGTTGAAGTGGTAAGACGGTCGGAACTGTCAGATTTTTCTACTTCCCACATTCCGATAGTTCTTCCAATCAAGTTCCTTTTACGATCCAATATGCTGCTTTTCAAAAAGCGATGGTTTAAGGTTACTTGGAAATTCATATGTTACACACATAACCAAAACTTCCGCGAGCAAATTCATAAAATCTCCAGTCAAGAGACCAGTAACATAGTCGCCAATGGAACGTTCAGCCTAGACTGTCATTTTTGATGGACAAGTAGTGCAGACTCACTTATTTTGGCAACTCCAATGAACGTTAGTCATATGGCTCGTTATGAGGTGTACACCAAGCCTCGGTATCACTGACACAGTAGTCGCAACTTGCACAGCTCAGATGAACATCCTGTAGTCATACAAATGAGCAACGCGCGTGTTGATAGCTATGTCTTGACAGCAGATCATCGGCCATGACTAGGCTGAATTAGTCCCGGCGAGCGATTCGGAAATAACAATGAGAATGCTCCCGACGGTGATCCCCAGTTGCATTGAAGATGGACGAGCATGTCAGAAAACGTACTCCAAAGGATCTAAGAAAAGTTAGGACAATAAGCGGGATTAGGCAATCAAGAATGACATCTAATAGAGTGAAACAACTACTCATTGGAGTTACAACAATGGATCAATCTGTCACTGGGTTGATGTCCCATAAGTTATAATGGTTTCTAGTTACGGTGCCTATACTGCGACAACGGGTGGAAAGTATAAACGGTATTCGTCCAAGAGGAATTCAAGCTGCAACTGAAATCCATAAGCCAACACGCAAGGATTGGGCTATGTGTGTGGAATCATTCCATGGTGAGCCGGGATATCTTAAATAACAAATTGAGGAATTCTCATAAACGCCCAGAAAGAAGCTTGTACTGTTGAAAAATTTCAGCTGCTGATATAAAATGTCTTTTCGAAAATAGCAACCTTCAAGGAGCCCATAAGCGTTCCACTGGTAGAGAAATTCACCCTTGAAAAGCAGGCAGCTATGTGCCTACGAAATAAAAACTTGGCCGGGCCGTATCATTTCCGGACATCTGCGTACAATACCGATACATTCGTGCCGTAGTGCAGCAAAGGAGAACTTGGTCTGAACCTTGAAGTTCTATCAATCCAGGGATGTTGCCTCACCCATATAACTATGTGGGCAAAGTCCTTCTGTGGCAGAATAGTGCACGGCTAAAAGCACTCTCGCTGTGCTTGTAACCTATGTGCTTCTCAGCCTACCAATAAAGTATGCACACCAACGGTGTGGTTTACTTCCAAGGGAGTGCTCCGTTGTTTGTCCACGAGATGGCTGTGCGTCAAGTTAGTGCACAAGCTGTGAGGAATACAATATCCCACGTCCCATCGTATACGCTGCAGCTAACGTTTGACACTGAACGCCTGACTCAAGAAACCGGCAATAGGGAGTTGATCTAGATGCCACTCAAGAAAAGGTAACAACTGCTAGCCCATATGGTCATTAATAAAGATATCAAACAGGCACCAGAGGATCAGCACATTTAGTCAGCCATCAAGAAGATACAATTTTGAGACCGTAAGTTGGGGATGACTTGAGTAACGTCGTTATAATCTAGATGAAAGAGTTGGAGAATGGTCCCGATAGCAACCGATAAAACTGAGGCAGTAGACCAAACAGTATCTTGCGAGATATTTGTTAAGTATACTTCTCATGAAGAGAACGGGTTGTACGAATTATTAGCAATATGATCATGATATCGTTTGCATGTGTAGCTGTGAATTACTAATTAGTAAATTCGTTGTTTAGTATTCTTGTTTTTTAATATCCCATTCCGGTTTGGTAATGTTTGTTCAATTCAATTCATGCAATCCGTTTGATATAGGGTGCAGATGGTAAACATCTTTTTGTAATTATAACTCTACCCAAGTAACTTTCCCACTGACGTTGATCCACTGTCATGTTGTGTGCCCAGATAGATCATGAACCTGAAAACATGACTGGAGGCTATCATAGGGCGAATTTTCCGAATTCGTAAGATAACCTTCCACAGTCTATCGAAGAATCATTGAGCACACATTCAGAATATAACGGGGTGATCAATGATCACTGCGTTTATCTCGAAAGAAGTGGTATTTCATCACTTGAATTTGTGCCACATTAAAGAATGATACTCGTTTTTTTAAACAATCCATAG
Source organism: Paragonimus heterotremus (assembly GCA_013368495.1). Classification (NCBI taxonomy): domain Eukaryota; kingdom Metazoa; phylum Platyhelminthes; class Trematoda; order Plagiorchiida; family Troglotrematidae; genus Paragonimus; species Paragonimus heterotremus. The sequence goes on along the minus strand of LUCH01004752.1, from coordinate 34,099 downwards.
TTTAATTCGACTGGTTCGAGAAATTTCGAACTTTTGCTTCTGTTATGCACTTATCAAGCGTCATCTGCAAATACTCTCACTAAACCGGCAAACAGAAGAAACATAATTTTATCCTTCTGAAATATTCAAACAGCATGCTGTTCCACGGTTCGGAATATAAATCGGAATTACTATTATTTATATACCAATCAATCTGTCCGGTATATCTGCAGTTTTCCTTGTGATCCATCTGTAACGTCCATACAACTTTCAATAAAATTCCGCCGTCACTCAGAAGGAAATTTGGACGCAGCTATAGATCAATACAGTGTAAACATGTGTCTAACGTCCCTATCTCCTGTCTCTACACAAACAGATTGGTCTGGCAGTTGGAGATATCGATCAAGTTCGTCGCTCAGCTACTCAAAAATTGATCTCTCAACGTGTTTATTGGTTGGACAGTCTAGAAAGGCGATGTCCGATGTGGCTCTATCAACGGATCAATGTGACGCAATGGGTTAAAAAGGCCGTTGTTTCGTTGCCAAGCAGAGTAAGACAATTATATTCGCTTCAGGTTGAAAATTTTCTAAGATCCTTGGTAACCCGGGAGCAGTTGGTTAGATGCACTGTAAACGAGTGACGATGTTTTGACATTTGGATATTCAAGCTCAGATTTACATGCCCGTCGCTGGTAAAGTTCAACTCATGGGTATTTCTGAAATGTTTACTTTCATTGAAGAAGTGTCAGTGAGCTATAGGTTACCGGCTAAGTATTATACTAAACTGAGCGCCCGTGGTTAATGACGTTTACCCCCTTCCTGTTTAGAGCAACAGCAGATGGTTTAACATGGTTTTCGTAAATTTAGAAAAGAATTCAACTATTATTCATAATTACTCATAAGTAGTTTGGCATATTTTGATAATTTAGAAGAGATCCATTTGCGGAAAGTCTGGACTTCGGCTGGATTCGAACCAGCGACAGAAACACCATGCCCAAACGCGGCAAGCGCTCTATCAGCCACGCCAGAAGCCCAGAAATTTCACATTTGGACCTAGTTACCCACCCAACCAACTGTGTCACATGGAATCCACCAAATGATCCAGCCGATTGATTGCCAAAGCAGGATTTCATGAGATAACCTCGTTCGTTGATTGGACGCACATGAGTTCACAAATGAAGGATTCCACCTGCAAAAAGTTAAAATCATTGCTTGATTTTAACCAACGGTTGTACTATAGTCGGGACACTAGACCACATGCTTCAGTAAGGTTAAATTTACACCTACAGGTAGACTACTGATAAGTAGACCATTTTCATTAGGAGGAAGTTTGAATTGAATAGGCGCTGAACGACATATATCTAAACAAATATTCTCCCAGTGGTCAAATATACATTTAGCACAAACATGAAAGTTTGAAAATTTTACCAGGATAACAGGCTCTTTGGTGAATACATTCCCACACTAGTCGCTCTATTAAATGCCCAAATTTCCAAGTGTATTTGTTAATCACTTTGTCATTTGTTTACAAATTTCTCAAGGATTCTAACAAAGAAGAAATTATTCAGGATCTGTCCAAACTAACACAAGAGTGAGTAATTACAGATCACGATTTCTTGTATCATTCTTCTAAACTCGGTATGTTCAACCCTTATGAAATATACATCATTCCATGCTAAGAACCTGAAATGCTGCAACACAAATCCTACATATTTTTGTTTACTTACTGTAAACCAGACAGCTTATGAATTGCATTTCTAGAGCTACATATTCTAACACAGCCTACCAGTCAACTACTGACGAACGGCAGTGAAAAACAAAATGTATTGAGCGCTGTTCGTCTTAATTTGCTCTTTCTCATATAAATGTCTTAAAACACCCACTAACTCTTTCTCTTTCTATAGCTGGTAGCTTTGAGATGAACGAGTAACTAAAAGAGATGTGATAAAAAATGATCAAAATATTAGTATGTATGTATATATATAATGGAAGTTTTTGACTTCACATTTGAGCGCGTACCCTTCTATCCCTACTTAGGCGCAGTTTTTTTCAACAGACTTTAGTATGCGCGAAAAATGTGACATTGCTTTTTGTGAATCATCGGAAAGTTTATATAGAATAACTGTCCCAACGCCGTAGTGTGATGCATTTGCTGTAAAATTTATTTCTAATCTTGGTTTGCAGTGAGTTAAAAGTAAAGTGGAAGTAAAAATCTGTTTGATACGCACGAATGGAAACTAACTAACCACAGTCATACAGAATCCTCTGTGAGTAGACGATCCGATCGTCCACGAACATTATGCTTATGACGCACGAAGCTATTATGATGGTTCACCAGACTTGGGAATTACTGAATGGTGGTCTTATCCGTCGGCGGCGACATTTCTGTTGTAACCTTTATCTACTCTGGGTCAGGCCTGAGACCCTCCTGATCAATAATATAACCTAGGTATGGAATACTTTCCATACAGAAGGAACATTTGTTGGATTCAAAATGGAAATCATGCTCTTCAATGCGTTTTAAAACCGAAGCGAGATGCAACTGATGGTCCCCACCTGTGGCACTAACAATGATAACCTCGTCCAAGTAAGCCATCGCACATGTTACACTAGTTAACACAGTGTTCATGACCTGTTGAACGACCGTTGGAGCAAACTTCACACTAAATGACAGGTGATTGTACTGGCACAGTCCGTGATATGTGTTAACAGCGAGAAATTGCTCATTGCATGTGTCGACTTCTACCTACAAATAGGTCTCGGAAAAATCAATCTTAGAGAACATCTTGTCGCCGTTTAACTTTGCATACAGCTTATCAGGAGCAGGTAGTGGATATTGATGAGTCTCTAATGCTTCGTTTAGATCAGCTGAGAAGTCACCGCATAATCGCAGCCAGCCATTTCCTTTTTCTAATATTAATATATGTAGCCTATACTGAGAAATTTATCGGACTTATGACTCCCATTCTTTCGGACCGGTCCAATTCGTCGTACAGCGAAGCAATAGCTGCATATGGAACAAGTCTTTTGGGAAATAAAACTGGTTTTATACCTAAATAAAGGTATATAGTAGCTTTTACCTGTTTACACGGACCAAGACCATCTTCAAAAAGATTAAGATTCTGACCTTGCAAATGTGAAATCTTCTTTCCTTTTACGTCTGTTTATCAACGACCTCATTTTCAGATGGGTAGGCATAATTTTAGCAGAAGGATAGACTAGGATACAGATTTAATTCAGTAACACATCAAATAACCCCAGTTTATCAACTCAATTTATAAGCATTAAATTCTGCTTTACAATGTGGCAAACCAGCAACGCGTATTCTAACTGTCCCACAAATGGAATCTGAATTACGGAAGCGTTATTTATTTGTACGGTTGATCTGTATGCATGCCGGTCTGTGCATATAATCCTGTTTTCTCTTAGATGAGTGTAATATCAGAAACTTCGACCCAATGTGGCCAAACTAGCAGTGGCTGGTAAGAAGAACGAGTGCAAATGGGTGATGGGATAAAGATGTATCGGCCATCACCAACACAGTAATTGTCAGACGCTCTGTTGAGCGTTGTTCTAATAAACCCAGCTGCTTCCATAGGTCATACTACCCCGCTTGAAGTGGAAGGCAAAATTTCAAACACAACATGACAGAGAGTAAATTCATCTTGTTGCATTTATAGCAAAGTTAGAAGGTTAATTAGCGAGCATGCATGTAAAAATAAACCGGAGATATGGCATTAACTTTAACGTGATTGTCTTAGGGACTGATGAATAGTCGATCAGTTTCGGACGGAATCAATCATGAAACTACATAACACGCTTGTGTGCAGATATCAACAGCGCTCTCAGTAGCCTCATGTTAAGCATGTGCAAACATTCAAGCCACAGTTTAGTTTGAACTTTAGACACCGAGTAGGCCAACTTTTCACACTTCAGCTGTCTAGTTTACAGGAAGTGTATTTGAACTCTCTCATATATCTGTTTAGATTCTGGCAATCTGGTAGGATCTGGTACACAGTGAGTAAGACTGATGGACTAATCTGGAGTTAGTAAGCCGGTGACAACCAATGAATTAACACATGTGTTACTCAACCGACGAACGTCAATGATTAGTGAGTATCAATCCACAAGGCGGCGTTCGTTATGTCAGAGATTCATAACATCGTCTGCAGGAGTTGATGGTTGGGCGAACTACGGAGACCACTCAAAGTTGATGGTAGATAAGAACCAGTATAAACAACGGCAACAACAACCAGCCTGTTGTTAAACAACTGTTACGATCGTAGAGGAAAGCTATTAGGTTTGGATACCTGTGGTGAATTATCAAACCGGAGGTGGAAATATCCTAACACTCGGCGGAATACTTCAACAAGGAGAGGAGCAGGTACGTCTAAATACCCACAACGACCGGGCCGGGGATGGCGTGGGCAACCGGATGAATCATCACTCGACTGGACAAGAACAACAGGCGAAACACAGCAGGCAAAATAGGATGAATGACCAAATCGGAGATGCGAGTATTCCAACACTCACAGGAATATCTCGACACGGTCGTGGAATACGGTCAAAGCCCACAGTGAATAGATTGCGGACACGAGCGATCGGATGAGCCAACGTTCAACGAGATCGAACCAACGGACGAAGAATGGCAAGCAGAAAATCCCCCGATAGAAGGCGCCGACCTCACACATAAACCGGGCAGAAGTGCACACGACGTGAGAGCAGAAACCGTGGGGTGTTGTGGACTGCAATCCTGGCTCATAAACGCGAGCGCGCGTGTAGCGTGGTAACAAGCGAGTTGGACAATAAAGATTGTGCTTTATCAGATGTTCTTTCGCTACATACCCTCTATTTTATATTAGTCATTCGTAACTCAAAGTTGACCGAAAACAGGAAAACAACAGGGAAGTAGGATGCGATCAGCAAGTATTCACTAAAAGATCAGCCTACAAAAAGTATTCAACATTTCATCTATTTCATGGAATATGTTTAGGACAGTAGCCAGAAAATTCCAAATTAGCAAATACTGGTCTTTGCATTCAAGAATTTTTTTCATCAAGTCGTACAAATCCAATGCCCACAACAACAGTAAAAAAAAATGAACCACAGTCAAGGTTGCTAATAAATGTAGGCGTGAACCGGAGGATGATCAACAATATCCATGGCTATCTGAATGAATAATAAGGGGTCACAATAAGTGCAGCAGTTGAATTATATATTCTGGAATATAGAATGACAGCCTAGATCTGCTGCGAGTGCCTCCCTGGTCATCCTCTAGTCCGTCTCTTGACCAGTATCAATCTGATGCATTCATAGATAGTGGCAAGGTACAAACTAACCAGTGAGCAGATCGGTATAATCCTGATGAATTAAATTCGGTAGTACGCAAAAATGCAAATAGTATAATGAAATCGTGTATTAATCAAAACGTATCAAAAGATTTGTATTAAGTGCTTCACTGTCTTGTAGATTGCAGCGGATTTCTCGGAAATTGGACTGGGAGATCAGAAAGACTGATCAGGTAATCAAACAACTGGGGATCTCGACTTACGAAATCGAAACGGACGAAGGGACGTATGAGAAAGTAAGTCAGTAGTATCTTGGATGATAATTTGCTAAACGTGTTATCATTAGGTTTTGTTAGGCACAATTCACATGGTTTTCCACAACGGCCTACAACTTGTGAATATGATAAAGGTTTCTGCGATACGTTAAGATGTTCCTTGAGCCGGGGAGGAGTACACCAACAAGTTACTTGGTGAGATTGATTCATTGACTGGAAGACATGCAATGTGAACGAATTATATAGAGCGAATACTTAGTCACGAATCCATAAGGGTGCATAGATTAAGTCGATCAGACAACGTGAGAAAGATGACAGTTAACTGCATGTCAGGTGAAGAATCACTTGGTAACACTATCCAAATATAGTGTGAAGTGGAGAGAATGATTTAGCTTTGAGGATCAAGAAGAGTTACTGGAAAGCTAACCACTAGAAATCACGTTCAGCGACAAGGCAAATGATGTGCATCATGTCTCATTATCAGTGACTTAAGAAGTTAGAGGAGATAACCGTCCATTGGAGACTCAGGGATGCTAAGTCAGCGTACCGTTTTGTGACTGAGTTGATTGTAAATTGAAGGTACTTAATGAAGTCGGCTAATCAAGGCCGAAGCCGACTAGTCTATACGGTCATACTTGCAACTCAGTTTTGCGTTCGCGGTAGCTAGGCCTTGAGTTTCGACATAGGAGCTTCTTAGAATGAGTTACCTCCAGTTCCATTCACTCGTCTCTAAAATAGGTCTGTAGTATTCAATGGTTGCAGCGGAATTAGACACTACTATCGACCATCACTATAGATTATGTGGAAAAGGCATGTGAAGTCACTAGAGTCTGAGCTGAATGAAAAAAGCAAATAGCAGATCAACTGACTTACAAACCTTGTTGCTAATTTGGCTCTAGTAGACTGTACCTCAGGGAAAGAGATCGAACGGTCTGTGGATCTGATCTCCCGCAAAACCGTATTAAGTCAATTGTCCGCACCGACGATCCACCAGTCGTTTGATGGGAGACAACTGTGTGGGCAATATTTCGGATGACCTAGACAGCAAAGTGAATCATTTAGACGGTAGCCTTTTGGTCGATTCAGTGGGCGATCGTAAATTGTACAGAAACATGAAACAAGATGGCTGCAGAAAAGTTTCGCACCTAGGCAGTTTGATCAATGTTAGCTAAAATGGAAAGGTGTTAATGTTCTAGCCACTCGTTAACAAGCGTTTATTTGTTTTGATATAATAACGCATATAGACGTTGAGTATACTTTATCAAAATTAGTGAAAGTTGTGCAAGCACCGTTCAATTAACGATGTGTTAGTAAGTTACAGTCGACAAACAACTTTCTTTCCCTAACTGTCACTCATCATTTCCCATAGGTTTCAGTCGCTCACTTATTTGTGATCAGCCTGTAAACCGACAGAGATGGTTGTCACAGGGAGCAACCCCTTGCAGTAAGAAAGTTTGGTTAATCAGCATTCCATCACCAACTCCAAAAACTGGTCAATAGTCCAAACAAAAGCACAACCGAAGACACCAACCTAGATAGGACCTCCTCTGAGTTGGGCATATATGAGAACAGTTGCTGGTCAAGTTTTCAAAATTAGTACGACTCATAAATAAGTACGGCTCAATGGTCGAGTACGAGTTTCGGTTATCGTACGTGAGAAAAGAGTGAAAAGTAGTCGTCAACAAGCCCGTCCAAAGAACACGAAATCTAGGGCGAAAATATAAAACCACACAATGTTGTAGAAACTAAACAGAAGCAAACCTCGAATCTATCGATTTCGGTAACAAAAAACCTACAAAGCGTTCACCTGAGTGCAAAATACCGGGAAATATCCAAGGAGAACAGTCTAACTAATGGGGACGTATGCAGGACTTAATTAATTCTTAAGTGAGTACGAACAGACTTGTGAGAAGAAGGAATTCAAGTGGAGGGACCAGTGTATATCGGGCCATAAGTTACTCACAAGTATTTGTACGCTAGCTCTTTGAGTAACTCTATAGATAGCCTAGTAACATTCATTAGGTATCCAGTGATGGCCAAGAAAACAGCCAGGGTATTGTCTGCAAAACAATTGCTTCGAAGGCCTTTCATGAAGCGTAGTTTTTATTTTAGTCACGAAGAAATCTGCTGATAGTTGGTCGAGTGAACTGGTCACTGCATATTGTCCACTTATTGGAAAACAAGCGCCTAAACACTGAACCTCACATTATGTGTGCATAATAGTAAGGGCGAGTTTAATTCAGTTATAAAGGCAGGAAATGAAACATTCATTCCTGTGACAAAGACGAAAACACTATCAACTAGTTCATGGAGTGGAATGTCAGTAAGTAAGGATGTCACATCGAATAAACATATCGACTTGTCAATAGCACTCAAGTAATCCACGCAATTAACGAGTTCAAAACTAACTTGAAAAATTTACTGTCAAACGTTTCTTATCTGGTCTAGACAAGTCAGTCACCCAGCTGCTCTGAGTTGCATTTGAACATAATAGTTCTGTCTGGTCGAACTTTTGGGTACCTACTGGGTCGTCCCTTTTATTACGTGTTCAATCATTTTAACCAAAACGAAAAAAGAGAAGAGACGCAGCAACACCGTTTATTAGCAGAACGAGTCGAAGTTAGGCTACAGACGTTCTAAATTTGTAAGACGAAGGGATTACTATATATGGCAGACAAGACGCGAAGCAGATCAAATGGGGCGACCATACATGGTAGTCACACATAGCGGATCAAATGAAACGGTAGTCAGGGTGTCAGAACAAACTACGTTGCAGGGCGCACCACAAAGCAAACGCTAGAAAACAGTCCAGATAGCGCCCAGGCGTTCGACCGCACGGCTGCAACCTGATTGGCTGAGTGAAGCCATACCGCCATCCACAACAAAGCCATCCAAACTGGGCCGACCGGTCAATATGGCTTGATGCGCCCTGGTTGCTCCGTTAGGATATGCCCCTCCTAACAGACTCAAACAAAATGTCAAGCGTTTTATCCATCGGAACAACCCCCGCGACACTGTTTGTACTTAAATCCACTAAGCTCTAACATCCCCCATTATAATATGCAGAAGCTACGGCAGTTAGATACCCAACCATCCATAGTGTTCACAAGCAGTTTGTCCTTGTGCTGCGACTACTTTGGTAGTCGTACGTCATACTTTAAAATTTTCGGTAACCCAGCCACCACATATTTCACCCATCCGCTTGTTTAATCTGTTTATTCACAAATCCCGTTCGGCGGATATTTTTATGGTGCTTGAAATTAGTCAGGTGTTCACGTGCAAACAATAGGTATGAAGCGTAAATCAGAATATCACAGGATTTACATTATTTCGTTCTGTTCAAATTTACAAACGGAACTGGCTGTTTTAAAACATTCAATAACCTACCATACCCAACTTATCGAAAACGCCCACACCCTTGGACGCTGACTCAAATACAGAACACTGATTGGCGTGAACAGAAGACCACAATACATTGAGTGATCGCTGGAATAATGGCATTTACAGTGATGAAAGGAAATGTAATCTAGAAGGTCCTGACAGACGGCAGTTCCACTGCCAAAAACTGAGGAGGGAATATAGATCTTCAATTATGACAGTGGATTGTTCATGGTGTGGGGAAGATTACTAACCGAAGAGACAACACAATTCGTAACTAGTGGAATGTGACCGTTAGCCTCCAACAATGTTTGTTCACTCACTAACTCATCATACCGATCATCAGCGTGTCCAGACGGTGCTGTGATTCAAGTCATCGCTCAATTCAACAGTAAAGTATAATATCCTATCCAAAAGATTGGGAGAAGCGAAGTACGAAAACTAATACTAAACAGATCTGAAAACGAATGTCGTGAAGATGGACGATCACACACCATTCGTAAGCAGTCAGGTGGAGGCACTTATTTAGGTAGTGAAGTGACCGGAGGAAAATATATGAAAGAACATTCGAATACACTCTGGCAAAAAATGGCTTTTGTCGGAGGCGAACTTGACATTTAAACTAGCATTATGAGTAAATGAATAGTTGTGTTCGAGGTGGAGTTGAATACACTCCCTATGTCGACCCTCTAAGTGAACATTATTTGTGCCCCCGCGTTGTTGGCTAGAAACATGTGGTGAATTTAGGCGCGCCGTCGATGGTGGCACTGCCACCTCAGATAGCATTTCCAACAAGTAGTTTCAGTGGCCACGAGATTACCAGCCAGGCAGGCGGTAGCTACCCAAGTTGCCAAACGGAACAAACAAGAATTCTATTTTTTGTAACCACACCTTCGCATCACCATCCCCCCACGCCGTTTTAGAGAACTGTCGGTGATCTCAGTAAATAACGTCCGGCAAGGTGAGTGGCATACAAAGAACGTCATCCAACCATTAAAAATTGTGTAACTCAAGTAGTTGAATAATTAATCACATAGTCCCAAATTTTTTCACCACGCGCTCGCAAACTATCGCGTTGCTCCTGCGATCGTCTCAGTTGATGCTGGCTTAGACAATGGGAGGAAAACGCTACAACCCTGTAGATAATACTTTTGCAAACAGGCCGTGTTTCCGGACTACATAACAAAATAGATCACACACAAGTAGTTTGTACGCTTCCCTTCAATGACAACCGGACCTTTTTCAAACATAAGCGTGGCGCAGCTTAGCAACAACAGTTGTCTTTACTGTTCTCGCCTGTACATCACTCGCGGCGTTAAGAGTTGAAGATATCGTGCCACAGAAAAAATTTGAAATGGTCCACAGTCTCAAACGGGTTGCCTCAAATAAAGAACATGGAAATGGAAATCTCCCAGCCTTTTACTAGCAATTTGAAGGTGCGAAGAGCATTCCGTGCGAAACAACCCGGACAGTTAACTTGCTCTCCACGGTTTGCACGTTCTCAATAAAAGAGCTAAACAGAGCCATGTTATCCACACACTCTACGTCTGTTAACCTGTTGCTGGAATAAACTCAAATCAAAACCCACTGGATTCCCCCAAGCGTGCCCACCAGAATACCATCCAGAACAAAACTGAACGGGAAGAGTGAGATTAGGTAACCTTGGCGAACGCCATCGAAAATGACGAATACCCAGGATAGTTGTCAATACGTTCTCACCCCAGTTGCTAAATGAGCTTAAAAAATTCACATACTTCTTTGATGCTCTTTTGTGAGGAAGACAGGCCTTGGTAACGTTACGAGCAACCAAACTGAAAGTAACCCTCAGCTTCAGAGTATGTGGGAGTGTCGATGCACGAGGATCAGTCGCAGAGCAAACATTTCACCTCGACTGACTCGAAATCCTGCACGTTCCCTCATCTGTTTCCCTATGAGCTTAGGGAGCAGACGTATAAAACCACTAAGTACCATGAATGCGACAGAGATTGGTTTCGCACCTCTGTGGGTGTCACGTAATTCAGGCCCCCTCTATGAAAACGGAATTAAATGTTGACAATCACCAGTCACAAGATAGTTCTGCAGGTTTTCTAATCTCCGACAATGTTACCGATCATGGTATCAACCACTCGTCACTATCACTGAGAGAAATATGATCTAGGAGCCCCGTCAAGCTTCAATAACTCAAGTTACATGACTACTTCTGCTTCCAACGGAATGAGGTGTTCGACGTAGTAACTATTCCTATCTCATCGTCTACAATATCCACATGAGTCTAGCCTAGCTGTTCATTAGAAAGTTCAGCCCGCCTGTCAAGTTCGTATCACTTGTGACAAATCGTCTCGCTTATACCGACTCCATGACCGAACTCATCAGGAATCAAGGAAAATAGCACTCTACCACTCCCAAATAAGATTCTCACAATCTCTTCTGAGGTTTCAACTAAATGTAGTCCTTATCGAAGCTTGCCTGCGAAGTTCAGATCCGATGCCAATAGCGATCCCGAGGGAGGAGTGCTTGGAGTGACAGCTGCCCACAGCTGAACAAACCTACTTCCGGAATTGTAAGTGCACTCGCCAAGACAACTTGCTGATCAAGTGGTTGGAGGGTATGAACGTCGACAGTGCCAATAGTTAACAGTTATCTTGATTGTGAAAACAATTAACAGCCGAAGACATCAAAACGGCAGAAACGCCGGAGGACAAAATAGGACAAAGAAGTGGTAACCGATGAATGTCATTGTTAGAAGAAATAATTCTGACATCTCTCGGTTGTTTCTGCCGCGAAAAAGACTTGACTTGAGAGACCCCACCCCGACCCTTTAACTTGAGATTCAAATCTGTGAGGTAACAGAAGACAGTTTTCTTGGGGACCCCACCCGGAACCAATGGCTCAAGATTATCAGTCATCTGGTAGTGATGGGAGTGCCTGGTAAAAGGGGGCAATGAATAACATATGGGTGACCGAATTTAGCTACCGCAGCGCACAGCAGAGATATCGAAAATTTCAAGTTTCCCAGTGACGCTGAGGGTTTTTCGACAATATCGGTTGGCGCGCCGGCAAGGACGATCAAACGTTGGGCGATTGGAGTGATGTTTGTTTAAAATCACTGTGCAACCCTGTTCTTCCTTCTGTAAATGGCAGTTGTGACGTGGCCACAAAAACAGTACTGCTGCTTTTCACGGAATCGTCTTACGATCTAGGTACTGCTACGCAGTTGGTACTGCGACACAAGATTTCATACTTTCTGTCTGACTTCTCTCCTCTAGCCCGTCTAGCATGGTTTTATCGGGTGAAGTGGAAGTCCTAGACAGCACAGCCTTTCAGATCAGTTCAAGGAGTCTTTATAGATACCTGGATAAGTCAGGTTTATTTTACTAACATATCTAAGTTAGACACATGGTGAGAGCTTTCTTTCAAAGAGGAACGTATTCCATTTCAATATGACACGGTTTCTATACAGAAAAATCAAAAGTTTGTATTAGTCAGCAGGAAACCCTGACATAAATCCCGTACAGAACTTAGGAGGCACCAACAAAATAAAAAGAACGTCGTGCCAACGGCACTGGATTAGTAACAGTAAGGTATTGAAATCCTGAGTGAAAACTCCGGAAATATTTACTCCATCATTCAAAAAGAAATGCGAAGTATACACAGATTTTCGGTTCATAATGCACGTTCACCCCTTCATTTGCCTTTTTTCGTGTTGAATATATTTTCCCATGTTGCATCGCATTTTGCGTTTTGTGGTTGCCGTCGTTATAACTATGGTGTATTCATAACACACATCAGACGTTGTTTCGCGTCCTTACATAATGTGGTGGATTATCAGGCCGGAGGTGCAAATATCCTGACACTCGGTGGAATACCTCAACGCGGAGAGGGAATGTAAGTCCAAAAACCCACAGCAAGTGGATCGGGGACGGCGTGGGCAACCGGTTGAATCATCGCTCGACTGGACCAGACCAACAGGGGAAACACGGCAGCCAAAATAAGATGGATGACCAAATCGGAGACGCGATTATTCCAACACTCACAGGAATATCTCGACACGGTCGTGGAATACGGTCAAAGCCCACAGTGAATAGATTGCGGACACGAGCGATCGGATGAGCCAACGTTCAACGAGATCGAACCAACGGACGAAGAATGGCAAGCAGAAAATCCCCCGATAGAAGGCGCCGACCTCACACATAAACCGGGCAGTAGTGCACACGACGTGAGAGCAGAAACCGTGGGGTGTTGTGGACTGGAATTCTGGCTCGTAAACGCGAGCGCGCGCGCAGCATGGTAACGAGCGAGTTGGACAATAAAGATTGTGCTTTATTGGACGCTTTTTCGCTACAATATATCTGCCGACCAAGATTTTGCAAACAACGGATGGCCTTACAATATTTCATTCGCTGGGGGGAGAAAAGGAAGTAAAGTGACATCAACGTCGTCAAGATAACAAATCGAACAATGGAACAGAATCTTCATTCTGCTTCACGATTGTTGCGCCAGTCAGTCATAACCAAGCCACCGTTACTCCCTCAGTAGTGACTCAGCTTAAGACTGGAATGATAAACACGTTGTTTCCGATCTTTTTTTTTAAATTTTAGGTCATCAGGTTTTTATTGTGGAACGCACAAACCTGTTACTTTTCGCTTTTCCCGTTTGTGCAATTTCTACTCTGCCTGCAGCTCCAGATACTATAGAGAGCTGAATATTTTTATCCCTTGACCCAGACTACAACCGTAACGAACAAACGTCATGCTGCTAAACATAAAAATATTTCGGCATGACAAGAACAGTTTGTTTTGTTTACTCTATAGGTAAGTGGGTGCTCAAACCTAGAAGCGGCCGAACGGTGGACGGCCAAGAGAAGGTTACGTGATCACTTGCGTACAATCATCGCGACCGCATTGACACATTCCTAGTTCAGTCAGTGCGCATTGAAATGACGGCATGCATAATTGGGTGAACCGCACTAACACGGCCAACGTTAGAAAAGCCGGATTTTGGATTTGATGGTAAGGACCTGGAGACATTAGGTGAAAGTGGTAAGTGTATTCTATGAGCTTATTGTTTGATCCGCAAAAAGACTTAATGAAAATTGAAAACAGAAGAGACGAAGTAATGCAACAGCCAAACGCCCACAATGAATGTATTCACTGCTACTCGTAGCCCATTCGTTCTACAGTGTATATGAAGCACTTTCGCTTTTATCGACGAACCTGTGTCCGGAGTTATCAAGAATCATCCTGAATGCACTGAATCCTCCATGTCTTTGCAGGAGCTGTTTACTGGCTTCCAGACTGTTCGTGGCTTATATGAAAGAATTCAATCTGGTGGAGTTCATTTGAAACGAAAATTTCGAAACTCCAATGTTCCAACAAACCATGCCTCGAAACCGATTTTGTGCAATCAAAATACAACTCCGCTTTGAATACAAGATCAATCGCACGACGATCATTTCACTCAGATACGGGGCAGTTTCGGAGGGTTTACTGGCAGCTGTAAAACTGTTTACAGTTCTCACTTCTCTCTCTCATGAATGATAAGCAACTAATGCCGCTGTAAAACAGGATACGAATAACTACATTCATAATGAACAAGTAAAACAAGTACGGACTGAAAATTTTAGATGTTGGTAGACAAACACAAAATATGTACAACCTGCTGTATATCAGCTTACAACACAAGGACCTGCGAAACGATCAGCCACTTGGCAGCAAACATCACATTACGTCTGATGGAAGGATTACGCGATAGAGATAGTAAGGTCACAGTTGACAAATTTTTCACCAGTCTGACCTTACTACGCGTCCTTGACAAACAGCACACAATGCCGACGAGAAGACCGCGTTTGAATTGCACAGAATCCCTAGCAGCAGCAAACCCAGGATTCCTCAATTTTTACGATATCTCATCTTAATGAAAAACGCTACATCAGCTTCCTAAAATGTGTTAACGCTAGCCAGAAAGGTTTTGTACTCAACCTAGTGATAGAACTATGCGAACGGCACGGAAGAGCAGATATTCTACCCAACACAACTATAAGAGAAAAGAAAGACGCTTAACATCCGGATGCCAAAATAAAGTCAACGTTACAACGTTACTTCTATAAGGTAAATTCACACGGACCCTGTGGATCGCGAGCGATGAGTTACTATTCATGCATTGTCATTAATTGCAAAAAATCCCGATTATTTTTTTTCGTGACTGACAAGAATCTATTAAAGTTGTGACGACGTTGAAAACAAACCATGCGATGAAGTCACCGAGATTGACGACTTTAAGTGTCACGTCCATTTTTACGTAGTAATTTTTGAGACACACCGCTGCAAGAGAATGCGAAGGTGAGTTTTACTATTTGAACGGGAAAAGTATAAAAAAAACCTCCGCCAACATTGTCATAATCCGCGAAATACCATAGCCTTGCGAACCTCAGCTGTGTATTGTTCATTTCTGCATGCTGTCATCTCAAAATTTTATATATGGCTTTACTAGAGGTTTTACACAGACCGATCCACAGCTGTTTAGGCGTTTTTCCTGAAACTGCTGGCAAGAGTTCATAGGATAATATTTAGCCAAACGTCTCTTAGAAGTGGCGAAGGCCACTTACTGGCCTGAAAAACACCAGCAATGTGATACCAACACGGATAGATTTTAACTGGTGTAGTCGAAATGAAAACTGAGCAATCCTCACGCTGTACGTTTTTCTTGCTCCTTTGTACTACAGATTGATGTGATGTTGGCGCAGTCACGGAACACCAGGACCTTAAAAACGGACCAGGTCAGGAGGTATCACTGATGCAGAAGAGATGACTGAACACACGCGGTTCCCACATTTGCAACCGATTACATCAAAAAATTCACGTGTCCGCGTCTTACACATAAAATATATTCGTTTGTCAATACTGGGATTTTTATCCGTTTTTCAATTAACTAACGTACTAATTGCTATGCGAGGATACAGTCTAACAAAACCGAGTGAATAGTTATATAGCAGTGTGGCAATAAAACCGAACCACGAACCGGCGACATGAAACATTTCAAAGAATTAAACAGAATGCGCAAATGTAGGCCCGATAACTAGTGCACTGAACGCATATCTGTGTCAAGAACGGTCAACAAGTTGAGAAACGAAGGTCTCGAGAACATTCTAAATGACTAAGAAAAACAGAAATCATCCAATAAGATAGTACAAATCTTACGCATACTAGTCTCAGCTTCCATAACACCGGTAGCAAGTCGCCCTAAAAGCACGAACAAACCAGAAACACATCTCATCTCACAATTATCTGCACAGTGAGCTTTATCGATTAGTCTGCCTATTCATAAAGATAAGGGAGTAAAGTTTTGTACGTACATGTAATTACAAAATACACAAAGTTGAAGTGAGCATAGTTTCCCAACGGTTCTAGAAGACCAAATGGACGCAATAAATTAGAATCATCACGTCCCGTAATTATGTGGACACTTTGACCCAAGCTGAATGAATTCTAAGTGTGACATCCATTTTCTGACGTGTTGAGTTGTACCAATTTTAAGCGGGTACAGTCAGCCACTCACAAACCGCTTAACACCTTTTTACTCATCGATCCATTCAGAGAAAGCTTATTTTGCACTACGATACATGCCTAGAGAAACACAGCATACGGAGTTTAAAGGAAGCAGTATTAGAGCGAACAGTAAGATGTTGTCTAGACATCGCAAAGTTACAATGTATCAATTTCTTGCTGCCACTGGTGTGTACAACACAAAGATACAACGCATTCGAAGGCGAACTCAGCACACCTCAACCTCGAAGAAGAGTTCAGGTGACGCGTAAAATAGAAGTTACATCATGACAGATGGACGGCAGTTCTTCGATAACAACCGCTTACGGAATCCTGCAATAGGTCATTTCTGGTTGACGAAGAAATCAGGAGAAAGCCGTAGTTAGCTAATTATCATAAAACCGAACGACTACTATGTGTGGAGTGCACCATGGACAGTTGTAATGGAAATCAGACTTCAAATAGAATTCACGTCACTCCATGAACCGACGAACAATAAATTGTTATGCTTCGCTCAAGACTAGTCCTGTAAAGGCGCAGACGACAATTTTTTTTTGCATTACAGGTTAAGAACGTCGAGGAAATTGGGATGGTACCTTGGCCACTAGTTGACCGCTGAAATAATGTCAACAACCTAATTCGAGCTCAACACAAGTTTAGAGTCCTCAGTTTATATCAGCGCTTTTATCCGGTTGATTTCCGGGTATATAGAGTAGGGTCGACAAATCCGAGCATTCAAGGTTCTGCAAACATGATGCAGAAGTTCATGGCTAAGAGCGCTCATCGACAGTGATCATGCTGCCATAATTCACCATTCGTTTTTTCACGGAGTTAACTTCGTACAGATGGGAAAGAGTGTCCACCGAAATGTTGTGCAAGGCAAACTTCGCTGGAGGACATCCGAGAGCACTCAATGAAGTTGTTGATAATAACAAAAGACGTTGTGTCAGAAATCTGAGAGCGAATTAGGCATGGTAAAGGGTAAGCACGGCCAAAATTATCATCTGGTCGGTCGATAGTCCTTCCGGAGCAGACTGAGGATAGATAGTAGGTAAAAGAACCAACGCTGCAGTAAGAAACACGTGAAGTGGCCGCAGGTTAAAGCGATGGATCAAAATATTTCAATAGTAAATCCGAGGTGAACAGTAACTGCACTGAATTAAAAATTTGTTGGTATTGGGAGCAAAACTGATTCCGACATCCTCACAGACAAATGGTACAACAGTCAGTATGATTTTGTAAAACGTTGCTAAAACGCACTGAGAAGGTTTATCAACCACAGGACACACTATACAGAAAAAGTCTGAGGAAGCAGGTATCCACAGAAATGATTCAACAACAACTAGTTGGTTCGTGCATCAGCTTCACTGACGATAAACTTAAGGTATTCTACGCTCTGAATCAAGATGTGACATTCATTTGCACACAAACGGAAACTGTGCTTCCTGATGCGTGTCAGTCCGTCAAACTATGGATTAAAACATCCGAATCTTGAAACGAAAAGACGAAGTTAGGAATGAATGCCGAACCTGGAACATCCGTTAGCATTCTTTTCATCATTCGGAGGAGTACTGGGGTTGGTTTCTAACAACGGACAATAGATTTTGTTGAAAAGATCTCTTGTGTACGTTTGGATCATTTGGGAAAGCGACTTGAAGATAAGCGTCTGATGGATCCAGTCTCGTGGAAGTTGCCGCTCTAATCAGCTTTAAGAATTGGATCTCGAGGACTGACAACAGACGCTGTGGATTTGTTAGTCTCCGAACTGATAAGCTTCGTTTCTACTACTTGCATTCCCTATTTTTCACATCAGCCTGACATTTCTGGCTACGCTTAACTCAACGATCAGCCGTGGATCGTTACACTGCTCGGTGAATAAACCAACACGGAGTCGTACTCCTCCGCTGGCCACTAACACAACAAATGGCTTTGACTTTGACAGGCAACTGAACGGCCGAATGACACTTGTTTGTTGAATTCGATGAATTTCTCGATCTATGGTTGGACGTGTAGCATAGAACACTGGATGATTGGACCTTCACGACCAAGCGTATTGTTGCTAAGGTGTGTTCCATCTAGTCAGGCACAGTTTACCGATCCAAACAACAGCTGATACGTCAAAACCACACCCATTCGTTCGTCGTTTTGTTGTCAAGCATTACACCTTCAAAACTGAACGTTTTATTGTTGTATAACGGCAGTCTTGGAAGACGACGGATCAGAAGCGACTATCCGATTGGTGTGTACACACTATGGGGAAGTGCCACCAGGGCAAATGACAACGTATTGCTACGTGTGTGAATGCACGTCAGCCGTGAAAGTGAGTGTACGTGTTCGTGGTCCTACGTTTTAAAATAACCCGTACGAGTTCGTGTAATAAACAACTTTGCAGGTCAAGCGTCTTTTGCAGACACAACATTATGTAATCCACCAATGAGAATAAACGGAATACTTGCATTTGGTAGTGTCTTCCTGCCACCATAATGAACTGGATAAAGGGAATTCAACGTACTAACAGGAAAGGATACTGCACACTGCATAAGAAATTCGAAGAGCACCATGTTCACAAAAACATCGCCATTTTGTTTCAGTCGATTCAACACTTGATAGAATGGTGTTTTAAGCAACCATATAAAGTTAATTTCCAGCTCTATTAAATCAGGATCATACGCTTACCAATTTACTCGAAAGGCAAATGTTAGTCATTGCAAATTTAGTACCTCAGTGATCACCAGATGAATTGAAAGTAAAATGCGCTATGTAAAGGACGCCGTGTGAAGCAGAAGCTGAAAATAGAAGTAAGCCCACTCACTTAACAAACACGGCGAACGAAACTACGTCGCGAATGGTAAAGGCATCTAGTCGATTAGAATAGATAATTTCACTAAACAAAATATGGCTAAGGAATCGAGAACTGTCAAGGTTGAGTGGTAGTATGCTATTGGAATGCACGAATATGCTTCCCGTACACAAACAAACCGCAAGCTCGGCCCATTAGAGCTCTGGTAAAAGGTGGAATGTCAGTCATATTAGATGATGTAACAGGAGGGAACTGAATTTTGTCAAAGGTTTGAGCCCGCGGATCTCCTTGTTGACCACTAGCTGATGTCAGTCATGAACCGTAAGTACTTATGAAAGCGAAACACAGTCAACTAACTGGACGTTGCAAACAGTACCATAGTGAGTATCCACAAAAACGACCTACATTTTCCAGTTTAGACGTGACAAGAGTGGAACAACCGAACACGTGAACAAAATATCTGCAATTCACACGGACATAGTTTTTGGATTATTAACAGGTAGTGTATTAGGGGCTTTTATCTGCGGAATCAATGAAGCAGGGCACAGTTTGAAAATCAATTAAGTCTGCATAAAACCGACTGCGATCAACTGAATCCTGGGTACGCACCGTTTTAGAGTGTGCTGCGGAATCAATTGTTTGTGATACCCCAGTAACAACAGTAAGGGGCGGCTGATCCCAAATGTTCTGTGGCATTTCAGCGAGATCTTCTGACCGGAACCACTGGATTCGCATGCCCTCAAAGTCACGTTCTTCAAGACATTTGGATGTGTGTCGCTTTTTCCATAACTGGTTGCCATCACCAACCACCAAGACAGATTCCAAGATATCGATACAACCAAATACTTGCGCAATCACATCCTCTGATTCACCAGTAGCGTTGAACTCCGCACGCATTTCACGCCATCCGTTAGAAAATAGGACCATTCGATCAAGTAAGTGTTTAGACCAGTTAGTGAGGAGCAAATTGTTGAGAAGACCCGGGGCACAATGTGGTAACATGATGAAGTGATAACGATCCGGAGAGAGAGGATAACAGGCTTCTTGGTTGTTTAAAATTACCTAATAACAAAGCGCAAACGACATAGAACATAAATAACATCTTTATCAACACGTAGCAGAAAAAAAGTTACGCATGAATCAAAATTTGCCGAGTTTGGACAAACAGATGAAGCCGATATATCGATAGTATCTGGGTCTAGAGCTAATCGTTTAGTATGTGTATCCTGCAGTGCGATTTGTTTCATTCTAGTGTAGGCCATTTACAGTCAAACTGCCCAGTCCCACAAAGGGGGAGTGAAACAACAAACCAAATAGTGTGTTGAAAAAAAAGTAGTCTAGGATTACCGAACCGGAGTTAAGCTGAAATAAACTGTTAGAGGACAAACTGCAACAAGTAGTTAACTGACCTATCTCAACAATGTGCAGCA
The DNA here is from genome assembly GCA_013368495.1 of Paragonimus heterotremus. Taxonomy (NCBI): domain Eukaryota; kingdom Metazoa; phylum Platyhelminthes; class Trematoda; order Plagiorchiida; family Troglotrematidae; genus Paragonimus; species Paragonimus heterotremus. Next base: position 13,409 of record LUCH01004752.1, on the reverse strand, counting down.
ACACTCCCACTCATATGGGATTTCCGGGCAGGCTGGAGCTACGTAATTATCATTTCCAGACATTCGCAAGTGGAACGATGTCACGTACGAACAAGTAAACGAGGACTCCAATGAAAAATTCGTCGCCACATCAACGCACATACAGAAGCGGAGCAACATAGGTTGATTAGTAGTGGGTAGTAGAGGAATTCGGTTTATCTGATTTGAACATCACTCACAAGTGATCGCAACAGTCGCATCCCCAGATTCGTATTAGTTCGTCCGTTTCGAAAAGACTCGAGTTTTGTTTTTGTTAGAGCTCGTCAACAGAATATATCCTCATCACGATCGGAATTAGAACTCCAGCCACGCTTTCGTGAGTCAGCCGTGTTGACCACTGCGCCAGTGACCTTACATTAGGTACGATTGAACTATCATACACATATGGTCGGTCACATTCGCTCGTGAGTAATGCTCATATTGCCCGATCGCCCCAAGAGCAGACAGTATCTGCCCTGTTATTTCCCATCGGTGAGCTCACGACTAGGGCTTCCATCAAAGTTGAAATCAAATTTGCTGAACGATATTTTGATTACTGATGCTGACTGAAAAATCTGCGAGAATACGACAGCTGTAATCAACGATTAGTTATGTCTAATTTATGGACACACTGACTAAACGTGAAAAAAGTAATTGGGCTCAGAAGACATTATCCCGCGTCATACCGTCCTGAAAAAATCACCCAAGCTCTTGAGCTCCCCTGGTTCCTTAGGTCCCACAATATGTACGCTGAATTAACGCTGATTGACTGCTCAAACCGTCTTACCGATGGACAGGCTCGAATGGATTGTCTCTCCGCTGTCCAACAGTAACTTGTGCGTATCATATGCCGATCACCACATGCTATCTAGCTTTCAAAAAGACAGTGATCTCCTTGAAAGTGAATGCTTGTCAGGTTAATCAAGATAAGCCAACCAAACCAGACAAACTAACAGACTCAAACTCAGTAGTAACGTACAAACAAATACCCAACATAGAGGTTACATACAAACAGTAAAATGAACGTGATGTGTCACTAGTACTACAGTCATTAATGATGGTGATTATCGCGACATTGGGTTGAAAAACTACACGGAACAGCAAGTATAAGGCAGCTATGATCAACGTATTCACAATGTACAGTCACGGTAAGACTGAACCCAAGATTGTATCAATAAGAGTTAATCGCTCGACAGCCGCAGAAAGGATAAGTTCAGCCACCATTAGGCTGTTCAACCTGGAAGGTTACAGACTGAACCAGTGGTCTCGTTGGATAGAAGCGTATCCAGAATAAAACAACTAAATGGTTCTCGTTAACACACAACACCGTGGCATTTAAACAGCCTCTGAGTTACCACTAAAATTTAAGCAGCTGCTCTAGTACGAGGAGACCGAAAAATCTCCCGTATTCATTTGGAAGCTGGGAATATGAGAAGCTACGGAGTAGTATGCAAAATATAAACTGATTATACCTAAGATGATTGGAAAATGCTATTGAGAGAAACTGTACCACAAGCGCTGAAAAAAACATGAGAACAGGATTTTGCATTACAATGATTCCCCATATAAGGACGACCAATGTAATAAACGGAACGAATTTTATAGAAAGTAAATGGCCACTCGCGTAACTCTTGAAATGTGCGACTTCAAATATGGTTAAAAAAGGATAATGATCGCTCCTTAAAACGTTAACAACAATCCTAAAGGAGACGACATTTCGTGCTTCTTAACGATTGTTGAAGAAGGAGAACACCACGGTGACAATATTCCAAACAATTTCACTTGCGTCAAAGAGGATCTCACAAGATTTGCATTAGAGTTACAACAGCTGCCGCCCTCCAGATGTTTTGATGAAAACTCAAACAGATAAAGTCAATCTGTAAGTATTCTGCTACATAAAGTTAATCGAGTAGAGCAGACGAGCGTTCATACTATAAGCCATGGAGATGAGCTGAAATAAAAACAGATCGGTCGATCGGAATAAATCCGCAATAAGCGCGGTGTTTCAGCCTAAACAGTACAGTACACGTGATCCGCCGTTATTACCTGACGGCAGGCTACTGGATCAATTGTAGGTGCTCTGTTTAAGCCAAGAAAAATCCTTGATGGCCGGTGACTCACTTTGTTAAAACAGCCAGTGCCGGCGCAAAACGCCACGAATATAAAAAGAAATGTACATTAATTAGAGCAAGTCAACAACACTACGTGACCTGATATGACCTACCTGCATGCCTAATCCTCGGATGAACTGTCGTGATGCACACCGGAATACCGGATCATATAGTCGAGTTCGTGAACGAGCCAAACGTGTGTCCCGTTCGATCAGTAAGTCTAGCAACGCCAACTGCCGAAGACTGGCACGGTTTGTAGCCGGATTACCGAGTCCCAGACAGAGAACGTCGACACATTCGGGTTCGGAAAGAGTGCATGCTGGAAAGGCTCTACGCAAATCAGCTAACAGAGAATTGACAAAAGTCTGACCGGTACCAGAATGTAGAAAATATGAACGAAAAGAGGTAAACTTGGAACACATAGTGGTAAAATCGTCCTCCACCTCCTCCAAGGAGACCACCTCCCTGGTAGCTAACCCACAATCTTCAGCACGAAGAAGGGTAGGATACCGGAGGGTCGTGCTTTTACGGTGTCGCCTCCGGGGGTAAGCACGCAACCAAGGACTATCCCCTTGCAAAGTTTGCATTCGGGTATGCAATACGTTAGTTGTAAGGTCCAAGGTAGTTCAAATATCTCGCACACTCTGACTGTCCCGACGTTCGTCCGCTCATCTGCAAAGAGTGGTATGCAACGATGAGAAACCGAACCTAAATGAGAATGAAAAATCCATGTAATCGACACATCGATAAAAACGTAAGCTCGTAACGAAAAGTATATCGACCGCTTAAATGTCGCTCCCGAAGACCTACTTGTAGATGCCAAATAAGCATAGAAAGGTGGTCAAGTGTTGCACAGGATCGTGTTCAGTTTTGTAGGACAAGATGAACACTTTTGCTGTTAAGTTCGCCACCCAAACAGTGCGCAGATAACACCGGCCGGAGTACGTAGATCAAATAAAGGCTAAATGACAGTATCCCTTGAACTCAAAATCCTCAAAAGCTTTCAAAGTAGGCTAGAAAACACTAGCATCGATATTTAGGACTAACAACCTCACTCTTCAGCAGAAAAAACGGCGATTCAAAGTTTGATATAATTAAATCGCTGTACCCAGCTTAACAAACTTTTAGTGAATGAATAAGAGAAGGTGAAACAAACCGTTTGAAAAAAGGTGTGGGATGTGAACAGGATGAACCATTAACGCGACCGGAATAGAGAACGCGGTGGTGAAAAGACCTGCTTGGTAAAGAAAGCTATCAAATCGATAGAGCAGGTAAAGGCAAATAATGAATGCGTTTAGGCAAGTAGATTTTAAGATAAAAGAGGAGATTACGAGTAATGTTTATCGTAACAAATTTATACCGATTCTTTACGAAATGTTATAAAAATTGACAGCGGATGACGACACAACTAGCAAGACAATACAAATTTCATAGGTTTCTCAATCGACGAATTTTTCTAGTACACCAAGAGAGTGAAAGGAACCAAGATTTCACAGTTTTATTCACCAAAAGTAGATCGACGAAGTTGGGGCAGTGAAACCAGCCATTCGATTTGAAAACAAATCATTCGAGGTTTAAACACGTCTAAACCAGAGTAGTGATCCCGAATCTGTCATTATGGCGCCATCAATTGATGAATTCAAACGCAGATTTGGTGCATATATTTAAGACGCCCAATTGACGCTTTAAATGGCCTGGTGGATAGGTTTGTCTTCACATCAAGTCAAGTCACTTTTAAATTTTCATCCTTGCGGTTGATCACTTTTCACAGCCGTTTAGCTCGACTAGTTTGCTTTTGCAGACCTTCGTCTTACAATACAACAGGGAATCAATTCTGCTCGATTGACACGATCGACGGTCCAACAGAACAGCGCTTTGATTCGTAACACAGATTGACAGCCAGAGTCTTATTTCAACCACGGGAACAAAATTAATATCGTGTGTCACTTTGAAACAGTATGCACTATGGAGCGTTGTAAAATTGTCACTTTGGGCCCTTATGGCCATGGTTGGTAAAAACTGGCAACCTGGGTATAGTTCTGCCCATCCAGATGGACGGAGTGCGAACGAGTAGTACAACAATGATATTTCCACTCCAAGTGCTTATCGTACGAGGCTCAATGACGTACAGTTAATAATTATCTGACCTGTCCAGTAATGTCACTATATACATAACAGCAGGTACAACCAAATTTTACCAAGCTGTTCATTCATCTTTAACTGCGAATCATTCGCCAGTAAACTAAAAGAAACTGATTGCGTAAATCGTACTGAACACGTCAACCCCCTGATTGCTCTGTAAACCTGCTCGTTTTACGATGCTCCGCGGACTTGATAAACGGCACCGATTGTGGTCGAAGTACGAGTAAGCTGAATCACTTCGTTCGCCAGGTGTCACTCGTCCTAGTCATCGTTTGAAGTAGGGTTGCGAAAAACTCGTGGCACATGCTAACTCCCCATGGTTTTAATGAATGTAGTAAAGTTGTCAACCAGCACCAACTACAGCTACAAGGGGTAGGAAAGCCAACATGTCATGATACTCATTCTCAGATAGACATACACAGACGCGGCGCCCACGTCCTTATGTGGATAAAAGCCTTAGCCGGCTTGTAACTATCTGATAAAGTCAGAAGAGGATGTTATACGTCGCGACGAGGCACTGGATTGACAGTGAGTACCATCGAAGCGGGTATGCCAGATTCAGTTCCGGCTTGTGATGGGCAGTACAAACTAAGCAACATAAAAAAGAACACGTCCAAACCGGAAATGAATTATTCGAGTGTAGACAGCCATTACCGACGCACGTAAGTGAGTAAACACTTATAACGCCAAAGATCAAATCGGTCTTGCAGACCAGTGTGAGGCGAAATGAAGGATGCAGTGTCAAAAAGTCTAACGTAGACACATCAAGAAGTGTGAGGAGTGATGAAACATGAAGAGAAGTCTGAAGATTTTGACAGCTCTCCCTAAAGTAGTCATGCATGAAAGATGTAATGCAAAGAAGGCAGGTGGTTAACAGCAACAACAGACATTTTTGTTTGTGAACCTGTATGGTTCTAATAGCCCTCAGCCTATGTGTTACGACCACTGGGTAATAATTATCTGAGTCGCAGGCCCCCGGATTGTTACATGTTGAAGAAAACAAGATCTCGTAGGAAGTGTTTACGGTTTGGTGAGCAATGAAATTGAATAATTCCAGTGGGAGAATTAAGCTCAGTTCGGATAACGAGGACTTGCAGCTGCATGCTGGCATGTAGTTTATCCATCCCGCTATCCGAAAACAGTTCGTCACACGTGAATCCTTTTGAGTGAAGTCTAAAGTTGTTTAGGACTGGAATTTGGTACGCCGACTACCTTCGTCGACAACACGAGTGAAAGCATGGTGCTACAACCGGTGAAGATATCAACTGTATCCAAAAATATTTCCACTGTAACTACGATGGCTATTTTCAACCTGGTCATCGCTTCCATTGTATGACTCAAACGTAAAAACAAGGTCGTACAAATAAATTTGACTTGATTCGCGGGCGTGACAATGTTTCACCCAATGTACAAATCAAACATCGAAATGTCAGTAATACTCCTTTCGCTTTATCACCACATCGTGTTTGTCACTACGGTAATCACGTATCGGTTGTCAATACACTTCACTTCACCTACTGACGCTCACACAAACACTTAACGGCTGATCGAAAGTACCAGCGTTCAAGAAGATAACTTAGAGAGTACCGATATCACACTTCGGGCAAGGAAATCAAAAGTAGAGCGTTAAGTGTGACGTTTAAAATTAATAAGCTAGAAAAATAATACAACGCTACGAGCAAAGTGCATGATTTCACGTTTCGATCAAAGCGAGTGCCGTTTATCAAGATGGTGTTAGGGCGCCCACCCTGTTACCGCCCCAGGGCGCCTCCGTCGTGAGAAACTGTTCAAATCGGTTGAGACTTGTTATACCGCTATGCACATGTGCGATCCTAACTCTTTCCCATGATGTGGTGGGAACCTGTAAACATTATGTGCCCTATAAATAATTTGAAAATTGTCGTCCTAATCACGCATGCTTTGGAGCGGAACGAAGCCCTATATTCTGAACGCGTCTTTTGGCTTGCCTTGGGAGTGAATACGATACAGTCGCGGTACTATTCGGGACCGAGGTTTCCGTGTGAATATTTACCGGGACGAGAATCTGAATTTGCCAAGCGAATCACGATAGCTAGGACGAACCAGCGTACCGATTAGGAGGGTTTACAACAGATGGTTACAATCGAAATCACAGGAACAAAGGTCAAACGTGTTTTAAACGGGGTTAGTTCAACATACGTTGTTTCGTATGATCAGTTGAGTCGGAAGGCTGCTATCAAAGGAAAGCACTCCAAGTCGACTAGCCGCATCAGACACAACATAAGCTGACCTAATCGCAGCGAACACTTTCTAACTCGTTTCTTCGTCAACGTGACTTCGATTTCAATGCTTCTGACGATTGTTCGAGGTTCAGTAACACAAGCTGTTCGGAACATTGTGCTATTGCCATAAACTGGTTTACAGGTGACTTATCTTTTCACAATAAATGTGTAACGGTGTACGATCCGAACCGGTGGACACTGTAATGACGTGTGCTCATTGTCCGGTAATACCACAATGGTCAACCGCTCGTATGCAGACAAGTTTTAACTACTGTTATTTGTAAGCCATAAGGATCTGCCGAATGTCCCATCTAAACGAGGGTCACGCTAAATAACGAACTATGCTGCCCAACACTTTAGTGGGCAGTACGCCACTTCTAGCTTATGCGAAACCTAAGTGACTCAACCAAGCATCAATCAGAGCAGAAATGATAAAACACTGTTCTTAACATAATGGGACTCAAGAAACCATATAATTAACAACAGTAGACAATAAAACTGCACAAAATACACCGGATCCAACAGCAAACTGAACTGCGGTACAAAACACCAGTTGTCATAGAGGTTGATAGTCAACCGTACAATTTATACTCACCGCTGCCCAGAGCAACCAATTACTCAAAAACAGACGAGCACATAATAAACTATAAGTGCGAGCCGTCACCTAGTAACACAACAAATAAACCACCTAGGACGACGTCTCCCATGGAACAATTCCATGTGCGTAGTTTATTGTTACCAAGTACCATTTAAACGAGTGAACCATAAACTTTTTCAGCGTATGCTTTCCTTGGCCCCCTAAACGCAAAAGTCATCGCCAGTGTCACCCAAAGTGCACAAAATGAACAATAAAATCAGGACAATGGCAGTAACGTCATTTAATACAGCCCAACATAAGGCTACATGTCAGACTAAAAGTCAATATGACGGATGACCGTGAAGCAATTATACTAATTTAGCAGCATCAAGCTGAAAAGTACTCAGAAGCAATCTTAGATCACCATGGAAGGAAATTTGAAGCCAGTAACTCACACGACAGCAAACACCTTGACATAAAATGTAAACAATCAACAAGAGGAAGATAGGCAGCCTTGGTTGATATAGACTGAACAACACTCATAACTGATCGCGACCTTCACATTCCTATAGACTTTTCAGCTAGTCGGTTTCGAAAAGAAATCCTACCCTCGAGTTTCGAACTTGGAGATGCGGTCAGTCTAGATGGAAGCGGATAGCGTGCTAATAAACTAGCAGCTCATAAGAGGATGAAGGCGTTAATCAAAACGACTGAGATAGGTGATTTTAATGGTAGAGATATTATGAGACACAAATAAACTCTACTGTCACTGGAATTCATCAGCGATTATGACTAAATCGAAAAAAGCAAACGATTGGCCAATCCAAAAGGAGTACAAAAACACATCTTACATTCAAACGCACATCACAAGAAACACTAAAGGAAAAAGCGAACTAATGCGATTGAAAAAGTGTACTTTCTATGGTATGCTGGCTGAATATGAGAAAACAGCCAGATGCATGAAAATTATCGTGTGTTATACGGTAGTGTGATCACAAAAATGACATGAATACGCCCTGAGCAAGCCACGTGAAGAGCGTGGTGGCGATGTTCAAAAATGGTGCCACATTCGCACCCGTGACCTGAAGGAGACTGAACAGGAAAATAGAATTCAAAAAATAAAGTATTGTGGTCAGCAGGCTTCGACGAGCATCGCATGTCCTAGACCACCAGCAGCACAAGCAGCCACTAGGCCTAGGCGTCCTCCTTCAGCTCGCAAACGATTGGCGGCCGTCGTGACCAGGCGAACGCCCGTGGCCCCGAACGGATGTCCCAAGCTCAGGCTACCGCCCCATAAATTCATCTTTTCCAGCGGAATCAAGCCCACTGTGCTTGAGCGGCCCAGGTGGTTTTTGCAAAAGTATTCACAATCCAAAGCTTTGACGTTCGCCAAAATCTGCCCAGCGAAAGCTTCGTGAATTTCAAACACGTCGATGTCAGCCAACTTAAGCCCGTTTCTATCGAGTAGCCTACAAGAACAAAGAGGATAGTGAATAGCAGCAGTGTTCAAACGCACCTCATCGTATATCTAAAACACACGCGTTAATTTCTAGTATACACATTGGTGCACCTCACGTTGTCAAGATTATCACGGCATAGTATCAGTATCATCATCACCATCATCATCATCATCATCGCCACCACCACCATCATCATCATAGACAACAACACATCAGTGGTGCACACTGATGCTTAACAGCCACACAACAGTGAAGGGAGAAAAAAAACCTATATATGAAGAGAGAAGGAAAAAAGAAGGGGACGGAAACGGACCTAACTATTAAAAACAAAAGCTACGTCTATATTCGCACATTCAACATCAAGGTGCCTACACCTTGCAAACAAACAACCGATCTGTAACTGAAAGTAAGGCGTCATCATCAAAACAGCTTCCTTACGGCTTTCACTGCCCCGCGTCATTAAGTACACTCACTTCACAGACAACTCGACCAAACAACGACAACATTTACGTCACTGAGCTCAGTTAATCGTCATCTCATCTAACGTCTCAAGCCAACGAGTCTGTGGGTTGCGTGGGCCTTAGCCCGGGAGACGAGGTCGATCTACAGTGACTAACCCTTTCATGAACGATTTCATTTCTCTACGCCAGGTCATCATCCGTCCACCTCGTTGATTTAATCGTTGGTGCCACCCGATACAAACGATTGGATACAGACATCGCTGGCCAAATACCTGAAGACGGTTCACGTCTTCTACCCTGAGCGGCCAGGTTTTGCTGCCGTAAAGTAATACAGCCCTCACTATTGTCTGATATACACGACCCTTAAGTTTCAGGGAAATACCTTTCTGTCGCCATAGGTGTCTCAGATTAACAAACACCGCCCTAGCCATGGAAATACGCCCCTCTATTTCATTCCCTACACCTCCGCCGCCGCTGCTGATGCAGCTTCCCAGGTATACAAAACTGTCAACAACCCCCATGGCTTCATTATCTAACATTAAACCTACGTAATCACAACAGTCTCGCAGAAGTACTTTGCATCTCGAGGTTGCAAAGCGTATTCCAAAGTACTTAGCAGAACTCGAAATAGCCTCTAGCGTTGCTTGTGTCGCTTGTAAAGTGTCAAACAGCAACACCTCGTCGTCAGCATAATAAAGATAAGCCATCCACCAGGTGAGAGGTCCACGCCGGCATCTTGTGACTGCTGGAGACAATCCTCCATTATTTCGTCCAAGATGAAATTGAACAAAAATGCTGCAGAACGCCGCTCATGGTGTTGACACTGTCAGATAGTCCACCGTAAACCCTAACCTGAGCTGAGGTATGGGAATAAAGTGCTGACAGTATGTTCACATACTTGGTCGGTACACCCCTGCGTTTAAGCGACTCTAACAGTGTAGATCGATCCATCGAATCGAACGCACCTTTATAGTAGAGAAATACGGCCATTGTTGACCGGCAGTACATATGACGCTGCTCCAGAATTTGACGAGGAGTAAAACTGTGGTCTATCCATCCTCGTCCAGGGCGAAACCCTGCTTGTTCTTCTCTAATGTTTATCTCATGAGCTGCAGTGAGGCGACGAAGTATGATGGATGCAAGAACCCTAGTAGACTGGGGTCAAACTAATCCCCCTGTGGTTTTCGAAAGAGCCCACGATACCTTTCTTGAATAGGGGAATTATTACCAAGCAGTCCCAGCACGAAGGGATGGTCTCCGTCGTCCACACAAGTTGAAACAATCGGGTAAAAGCCACTACTAACACCTCCCCACCTTCTTTGAAAAGTGCCGACATGAGTACATCTGATTCAGCAGCCTTAATACGTGCGACAGCCGAAATACAATTGCGACCCTCAATCTCAGTGTGTGGTTCCAAATCTACTGATGAAAGTGCTACGTTACAAACTTGTGGCGTTAACAAACAGTAGAAACAGGAAGCTAGCTAAACTGACCCTCAAAGCGTTCCGCCCACCGCTCTAACCTTCTGGATTTAAAGAATTTGTCGGTGTAACTGAGTCTCACTTTTTACATCACTTCATGTGTTGGTTGTTATGCTAGATAGCTGGTCAAAGGTAGAGTGACCATTGGGGGAATAGTTCGAGAAAAACGCGGTCTGAAATTGTTACTGTACCACTAGCAGTCGAAAATGTCACCATCAGACTACTTCAAAATCATTATCAAAAGTGCTGCAGTGATGGGAATTGCAATTTTTCCAAACTTAATAAACGTTTCATCAGTAATATAACCAATACTTAATCATTATTAGTATACCATAAATTGGGTTGCACGCGGGTTCTGATTAACGTTAGGCTGCGGTTCTAACCTAGATCCATGCTTCTGAGCCAAAGCTGCTGGTACTAAGTTGTGTACTCTGAACAGACATACTGAGCCAGTAGAATTAAGTATGTTCCAGTTAGACCGGTGGTTCACTGTGAAAGATAAGGAAAACAAATCTAGCTGTATCAAACACTTTCTTTTAGATATGATTCTGAAAGCTTAATGAAAACGTACACAACCGTGATGAATAGACGGACTGCCTATACTTTGTTAGACAGTGTGCATGTGTTGCACATGTGTCACCTAAAACCATAAGACAAGCTCAGATTGTGAGTAGTTCCTTCACATGCTCTTTACTCTTTGTACTGTTTTGGTCACCAGTGAGCCTGAGATAAAATTAAATGGTAAACAAGTCAAAATACTCAGAACACCTTTACCATTTGGACTTACGAAATCTGAGCAGTGGGAAAAAACAATGAAGAATACAATACAAGCTCCAATCACACAGAAAATCTACCGTGCAATTGAGTAAGCCGGTCCCAGAAGCATTTCATCCTTGGGATCTTGACTAACATAGATGAAATCACGAAGATAACATTTAGGGACCCAACCTAGTGATTTGGCGCGTTCAGCAGAGGCCAAGAGACAAGCAGAAGCTCCATCGGTTAGAAAACTGGCATTTCCGGCCGTTATGGTTCCGTGTGGTTTGATAAAAGCTGGCTTCAGTTTGGCCATAATCTCTGGAGTAGAAGGACGGATGCCATTGTCCTGAAGATAAGAAAAATTCATTAGTGAGTACCCTACAAACAGAGATTCCGTGTGTTTGTGATCCTCTGCACAAATCAAACGGTATCCATACAAGTTGACGATTCACCTGCTGTTTGTGCAATTTTATTGGTCCTCGAATTAGGAAAATTCGTTCGCCCTAGTTGCATTCCCTACTCTATTCATCAGCCTGACGTTTAAACCCTCTACCCTATTTACCCCATTTTTGTTTTACTGAACAAATTTGGTATTAGGCGTCCGCAACTATTCATGACTTTTGACTCTGCCCACTTCGGCTCACTGATTTTGTTGAACTAGACAATCAGCGTGAACAACTGAGATTTTCTTATTGTGACTATCATATGCATTCCCTTAACAGTACAGCAGAAACGTTTGGATTTTATTTTATTCTCGATTTAAAAATCCGTTTTCGGACTACAGGGAACACAAAAATCATAAGTTGCTTGTTACAACTCGAGTCCTAACCTACCGCATGCCACGCCATGCACTTTTGTCATGATATGGAATAGGCTAGATGCAGCAGCTAAGTAATCACTGTATAGTATGATATTGAGGAGGAAAGCTTTTGTGTCACCAACACATTAACTGCGACCCAAGTGGAAACTCGTACCGTGACACAGACGCTGTAGCAAATGATGCAGTTGTGATAAGATTTTGTAAGATATTAACAACGTTATATTTTTGTATACCTGTATTCATTTTCTGCAGCATCTAACGTCAGTGTAATTGGAATGTACGTTCACTTTTGTAGTAAACAGGAGACGCATATTCATGGCCCGGAATACTTACGAAAGCACTAAACATTTAAATCCAACAAGTTTGACTGGCATGACCTGGGGCGAACATTCTCATATCGGAACGTGTGATCAATCACAAACCAACAGAAGTGGGGGGAAATTCAGAGCAGATGATTCTGAAACCTTAAAGCTAACGCGCACTATAAAAGCAAGGAATTCACAACGTCCATTGGCAAAACGAACCTGGTCAATATAGGCAGTAGAGCCCGGAACTTTTACCGGAATGACATCGCTTAGGAGACCCTCGTTCGCGGCCTTCCGAGCGAGTTGATGGGATCGTATTCCATATGCATCTTGTTCTTCCCGACTAATACGGAACGCAGAAGCCAAGCGATCCGCTGAATGCCCCATAGTTTCACCAGTGGAGAACTCGGCAACTGCTGGCAACTCCGGTATCCATGCTGCGGGACTTAACAGCTTGCTCCAAAGTGCTAGGCGCTGTGGCCAGGATTTTGCCTGTGAACAGATGAACACGATGCACGGTAAACAGAATTTCCCCAACAATCGCTCGGATTCAGTTGAAATTCACAACATAGACAACATCTACCAAGTTAAATACTTAAAATAAACCCTTTTAAACATATTTCCTAGCATTTCAGTAGGTTCACACTGAAGTTTTTGCAAAGATGGGCACAGCAGAAGTCCATCACCTAATGTAAATAAAAACGACAAAAACGATCAACGTGCTCATACACATAAATAGATTTGAACGTAGCAGTAAGGAGACGGATACTGGTAGACGCTAGCATTTCGTACTGCCTCTTCAGTATTAAATAACGATATCCAGGAATATATATGACAGCATTGGATGGGGTGTAGAAATAAAACGGCAAATGAGGTGGAGGATAACAGCGCAAAACTACCAGGTCCATGGGAGTCTAAGGTTTACATGTACTTGTTTCTGTACACACGATGTTGGCTTGAGAGGACTAATTGCAACCGTCTCAGTGAAGTGCAAGAAATGTGGATTAGCGTGGA
>LUCH01004751.1:29451-46287 GCA_013368495.1 Paragonimus heterotremus | reverse complement strand
ATAAGGATCCGACAGCCGAGCGCTCGAGCAAGCCGGAAAGTCAGTATGGCGCGAATGGCGCGCATAGGCCGACAAGCATGCAAACAAACAAACGCGATCGCATGCATCAGGCAGACAGCAGGCAAAGATCCTTAAGGTCCTATGTACAATGTGAGCTAAGATTTTAGGAAGGATTTTACACATCGTACAGCAAGCAGACCGGGGGTATCTCCAGGTCACTACAACCCTATTTTTTCCTCTAATTTGGGACAGCTTTAGAATCTCAACATTTTACCCTTGCCGGATAAAGGTTCCACTTTCCGACTAGTCTATCGTCTGTCCAAATAAGCATTAGCCGGCTAAATTCAAATGATCTCCATTCACACCTTCACATTGGATACACTTTGTCTGAGTCGAACCTCAAATGATACAACGCAAGTCAATTGTGTGGTGACGTTTGCATGTAGGTGTCCGTTGGCTCCTCTCACAGTGACAGGTCAATCCGAAAATAGATACTATCAAACGTGTGTTCACTGTCCACGGATGATATATGATTTATGACAGAGAATGAGTGGAAGAAAATATCCGTGTCTAAGGATGGCTGTATGTCAACAAATTGAGTACTACTTATTTGTAGTACACTACTGTTGTGTCCAATGGAATGCAAGTGAGCCATGCAGTCGGCCAACCAGATCGCTCTGACCTTCAAGCGATCGATAGCACATGCGGGCAGCGGCTGCCCGTGCCGTGTGGACTGAGAGTTTTCCGTAACGTAACTCGAAGCGGTTGTTCTAATAAAGCCTACTTACTACTGGTATTTTCCGTCGTTCTTGAATACAGCAACTACTCTCGGCCCCATTTGTGGTGAATTATTCAGAGTCGGCTTCTTCGTCGCAAAGCGTGCACCACTTTATCAGAGTCAGTCCGATGTCAGAGCAGCATATTAGACTTGAATGGATGAAAACACAAACCATCCACTCGTTGTGTTTAGTACGACGTGCAGCATCACTTCAAACATTGAAAATGAACACAATCAAGTATATGGAATTGTGGCAATAATTTGGTTAATTCATGGAGTTCATAACTGATCATGTGTTCAGATGGCACACTATACGGTTCATATAGTCGAACCTGACTGGGCAAGGTTCATTCGACCATGGTTTTAAACGTCAGTTACAATAAAGACCATCTCATTTTCACTGTGTTTATTGATACACAGCTGTTTACAAAAGTCCATAAGGCTCATTTGATCACAACAGGATGGGTAGCATGAGTGGACGATGTGCGTAACCATCTACTGGTGCTTAACCTACGGACCAGACGCTCTAATTTCAGTTTCCTTATTGCTCCGAACCGATGGTGATAGTGTAACGCACTCTGTAATAATTACTTGAAGATAAAACAGATGGTAAAGTGTTTCTTGTTTTATGGAACTGGTGACCGCAGTGACTATGATAACATACAAGAGATATCCTTCTGATCGCTACCATAAAAACGGTGGCTAATTATGCTAATCTCCAAAGTTGCACTGACTCGTTAAGCTCCTCTGTCCGGACTTATAATGTATATTCAAAGATGGAAGATCAATCGATGACATAGTGTGTCCCCACATTATTTTCGTTAAAAATAACAAGACCGATGACGATCTTTGTGGATCGCCTTGAATAATCTGATAAGTGTTTAGTTTCGTTAGTACAACCAATTGCTTTTCAACGGTTATTAAATAAACCCGATACGATCACATTCCGATCGTCAATATCCACATAGGTTTTAGGCAGATATCGAAGTAAACCATATTTACGCGCTCAGCATGGCGTCATTCCACATCTTTTTACTGTTCTTCTCATGTATCTTCACTATTTCGATAATGAAATGAACCTCTATTTAGGAAGCCATTGAAAACTACTCAAATGGTTGTGGTTATGGCCGACGACTTGAGCATTATGAATTTTTGTCGGAAAGCCATTGTGTATAGATAACAGAAGAAAATGATTTTGTTTCGTAAATTCTTTTGAAAGATGTGCCAGATTTGGAATCTAGAATTAGCCCGTGTTTAATCACTTGTCTTTGACAGCTTGGTGTAATCATAATGACATTCTGGGCTTAACCAGACATGAGTGATTGATCATCAATTGCATTCTTGTCATTGGATTGATTCACGTTCAGTCTGATCTACAGAGTGTTGTGTCATATTCTCAGAGAAATGAGACGTACCACCTCCCGATTAAACAAGTTATTACCTATGCATTTTTGTGTGTGACTAAAGACAAATTTTTTGTTGGTTATGCCACTGTCATCTAATGGAGTACTGTTTAATCAGCTAGTGTTGTATATACTTCAAATTAGTCCTCAAAGTACTTATTCAAGTATCATTATGCAATCTGAAACCCATTGTCGTGAGTAGGCCATATCTACAAGATGCTGGCTATTAGCTGAAACACACACTACAGTTACCGGCTCATCAGTCAAATTTTATATACCATATTGACAGTCCAGAAGTAGCCTCCTTTCAACATACTGCTCAAGAAACTGAGTTATGGTTTATCTACAGTTTTCGATAATGCACCTAATGTGTTCGATTCTACATTACAACAACAGATAATGTGATTTACCCGACTATTCGGTGCACCGTGCCTCAAGCATACCACACTGCGGATTTCTACCAAAAAGCATTATCCATAATTGATGGTTTTGTTTCTCAACATGACGTAGTACTTTCACGATACTCGTCATGTCAGCGATCTGTATTTTTACACCAATGATGACTTAGTGTCGTTATCAGATCTAGGCTGCAACTGTGAGCGGCCTTAGGTGCGCTGATGACCTCATCATAACTATAATGTCTCTATTACTCATGAGTAGTTTGATGATTTAAATGAGACCCATTATGAGAAATCAGTGTTTTGGCTAGATTTGAATCGGCCACGGAAACAACATGCCCAAATGCGACAAGTGGTCTATCAGCTAAGTTACGAAGCCAAGCCGGTGGCTGGGGAATCTCAGAGTTGGACTCTGTCACCCGCCCCTCTCACTGTCTCATATGGAACCTACGAAATGACCCGGGGGATCGACTGCCCTACAGGATTTCTTAAACAGTTCACACTGGAATCCACCAATACCACTGTTGAGTATGTGAAATTTCTGAGCTCTCGGTTTGTCTTTGCAGCTCAGCTGGTAGACCACTTGTCGCATTTGGGCATGTTGTTTCTATCGCTAGTTCGAATCTAGCTGAAACCCTGATTTTCCATAAGTGGGTCTCATCCATAACGTTTTTGATACATTCTTTTGAGAACTTTATGGTTACTTGCTGCGATCTAAAACTGTTATCTGAAAAATAACATTGGCAGGATATTCGTATTGAACATTCGCGATACCCATATCCCGAAAATTACCGCACTAGGCAGAAAATCCTTTCTAGGTTACCTTGACACAGTTTGTTCACTGAATCTTAATGAAATGACGACCTATTTTAAGGAAAAGCAATGCATTCACGGGGATCTCTCCAGTGTATTCGTCTGCTGGAATTGAGTTAGATCGTGTGAATTCACTACTGAGAAATGTTGAGTAGATTCCGCCGTAATGCACTTAAAATGGTGAACAGTATTATTTAGGAAATCATTCTGCAATGACTTTGACTCCAACCTGCTAGATGTGCGACCAAATTCGTGTTGGCGAACCGGGTCTTCCGACTCTAATTACCATAATTCCTAATTCGTGTGAACGATAAGTGAAGAGCTTAGTCTTTAGTCGTTGTCTAACCATTCGGAACACAAACAAAATGACGTCCTTCTGGTCTGTCGTGAAGGATGTCAGCTCTTCTTCTATGGATTCGGAAGCGTTCATTTACACGCATGCCAGTGATAACCCTTCGGGGTTATAATAGATACGGGACGCGAGTGTAGAACCGCGACTGGTGCAGCAATGTGGCAACACTTATTCACAGGCGTCCTTTGGCTTCGTTCACCGTGGTAAGCTAACGGTGGGTTCAGCAGATGGTAGTGGCGAATTAGGAGGAATCTCAAGCAGAATGGTTGGACAAACTGTATCACACAGCACACGTAAGTTGGTGCAGAATACAACCTTCATCCGAGTGTCAGTTATTACTTATGTCTTCATTGTTAAATTTGCTATCAGTTCCGCCTTTCAGGTGCTTCATGAGAGTAGAAAGCAAAGCAAAAACAATCAAGACAGTTATTAGGATCGATCGACCAGTCAGTGTAACTTACGCCCAGCGAAATACATTTCCACTAGTCTCCGTAACTACATCATTAGTGTTTCGTGACACACCTTCATTTCACTGATAGGTTCGATATTTTTATTAAAACATTTTTTGGTTCACCAAAACAAATAGCAGTGAAGGTTTATTAAATTTTACATGTGCCGAATTGAATTTAAGGCTACCAAACCCATCAGTTATGGGAGGGTTCAATATCCTTACCTCTATGTCCTCTCTGATGGTCATCTCTTTTGGGCAGGCACATACGGGAGAGCGTTTGTTAGCACCAAACATCTGATAACATTCGTTCCACATTCTCAGAATATTTTCAGTTACTCAACTCTTTGACAGTTCAATGATTCTACGTTCCGTCTATCTTAATTTAAACTTTTTATCAAAATTGGTTGTACTTTACGTTGAATACTGACGGCTGGCACTGTTTTGGCAAAGATCGTCCAAATGCAAATATATCATTACGTTTTCGAGCGACGTCTAATTTAGATGACGATACGCTTAGTCTGGTAAATCAGCGAGTGAATGTTTGGGACTAGAATGGAATGAGTCTTAAGGGCAAGATCAGTCCCTGGTGAGTAGCGTGATCTGAGTAGAGAGGAGGGTGCCGTTTGGCCCTAGTTGCGTTTGGTCGTGTTCTGCAGTATGTTCGTCGTTCCAAGTCGCCGGTCAATGACTATCCCTCAGTGGAACGTTTGAATCTTGACAGAATATTCCAAAGACTAAGTTCCAAGATTCACCCAGTGGCTGTTGTAAAACACCTCGGAACGCCTAACTGTTGCCTGACACTCCCGCTAGAACACGCATACCTTGTGCTGTATTTGACACAAACGTGTAATCAAATGCCCGGTTAAACAGCTGCGCACTGTCAACTATACGGTCTACGCAGAATAAAGGGCACGTGTGTAGACTTCGTTCGTCAGACGTTTCGATATCTGTCAGTGATGATACAAGTGTCACTCATGATTTCACTGTATTGGCGACCGATGAGGTCATATGACATTGATGAAGAAAACCAGTGTAAAATGCTCACGTTGCAGTCATCACGTCATTCTCGTACGTAGGGGGCCGTTCATCAGACGCAATCTTTCACAGCTTTTTGATTGCAAAATTTCGCAGAATCTACATTCCCTCATTCGATTAGAACTGATCATCTATGGACCTACAGACTTCTGTTCTCCTACTAGTCTCTAAGTTGTTTAATAATGAATCAAACATGTACTCCTTAGTTTGCGTTGACTACTGAACAATACCGCAAATCTGATGGAAATCGGTGATTTCTTTTGTACTCCATGTTTTTGTGAGTGAAGTTCCTGTGGCCCGCTTAAAAGCCGTAAATTCACTTTTGAGAGTTCATGAAGTGTGTTGTTGGTTTGACCTGAAGTGACTTACTTGGTCCGTGATCTGATGATTAGTTAATAAACCAGGAACAGCATTTTCATTTGAATGGTGAATGAAGAGGTGGGGAACGGAATATAAAAAATCAAAACCAGATAACTACTCAGACGAAACAGTGCTCAACTAATTGTTTCACGTGTGATGAATGTGATGGTGGTTCATACATTCAAAAGCATGACTACAAAGACGAACATTTATATATAGTGATGAAAGTGGAATAATTGTTGTACGTTTGGCAATCTTCGACTGTGAAGTATTTGAATCAAAAACCAAATGAAATGGACTCGCAGCTGAATACGCTTGCTCTAAAAGGCATCAAACTGGAAACCAATTGTTTATGTACAAACTGTATTATAATAAGTGTAAAATCAATTCTTATGGACGATGGGAACAACGGGAAGATGTCCGCCAAAATAGGGACATCCACAGTTGGCGTAGGATATTCCTCTGCCAACCTGAGGGTGCTTTCTGACGTTACAGGCATAGATGCACGGGGTCCATGGAAGAGATGCCAAATGGCTTGGGTTATTCCTCTGATTTCTCAGCTTGACCATATCACCAGTGTTGTCATTATGTGGTCCTCGTCCATTTCTTTTTTCCCACAATCTCAAGCGAAGTCCGCCTTGTCCCAGACCGACACGCCGTTGACGATGTCTGGCCAGCCGACGAGCGCGCGCCGGACACACATGGACAAATATTGAGTATTTCCAACTCCAGAACAGTCTAGTTAGTTCGCGGCGGAAGTATTTTCCTACCAAGCTATAGAGAAAAAAGTTTATGCAGTAGTTGAACGAGAAAATCGTACGACTAATAAACAGAACCGCTTGTAACCAGTCCAGTTGGTCCGGCTCTTGAAGTGCTTGAGTTGCATTCGTCCGGATGGGAACAGATAAGCCGTGTGACTTGTTGTCGTTGTTGTTTGGGTCTATCGACCAGACAAAACTCAATGTGGTCGACTGATTAAGATCATCTATGTCTCTGCTGTGGCTACAGACACCTATAGGTACACATGAATTGTTTTCAACATAATTTCGAACCACGTAGAGTTTGTACATGCGTGGCTGGTGCCACCGACAAATCCAAACAACCAGATAGGGAATATTAAGTAGAAGAAAACATGCTGAAATGGTGAGTAGTGTGGTAGTGAACTGCCTACCGAGACGATCACTACGTCGATGGGTTGTTGACGGCCATTCTGTTCGGTTGGGTTTGGACGCTTGTGAATTTGACTTGCAACATGAACACACAAAACAATTGTACAAGTGGTGTTTGGTTAAATTGGTTAAACTTTTGCCGGGTTGTTTATGCATATATTCCTGATCATATACATGGTGGTTTATGGCAGGTTGACACCGGTCGTTAGAGCGTGATGTTGTAGCTTCTTCCGTTGGGCCCCACTGACAGAATTCAGATGGCTGTTTTGGATAGGTGCTAGTGTACAGTATGACGGAACATACATCGCAGATACCCGGACGACGATTTTTCCCTTTGTGAACAAATGAATGTTCCCTGTTTCGGTAACAAGCACAGTCGTTCTTCTGCTCAGCTTCCCCAGCAGTTCGGTGGATTGAATTTTTTAATGAATGGGTGTCTTGTAGCAATAATGCGTTCGGACGGAGCAGTTGTGCAACAATACCCAAATTCAGACTGAATATAATCAAAAACGGGAGCACAGTTAAGAGGACCGCGTAACACGAGTCGAGGATAAAGACAACCAAAGGCTTTTCATGAGTTTCGACAGTCGACTGTGAATGGGTAACTACGGGAAAACTCAGATCCGTCCTTGGAGAAACATGAGGGAAGTTGTGGGGTGCGTTCGGTAGCTGGTTTTCATATTCTGCTAGGTCCATATCTTTAGTGCTCAAATCATTAGATTTAACATCGGTCAGTGAGTAGGTGTTGTCAAGAACGGAGACGAGTATGGGTTTGTAGGAGCAGATCAAAAGTGCAATAAAGAAAAGGAGCAAGATAACACGGTTGACCTTGTGACGAGTTCGAAATAAGCTTGTTTTTAGTGGATAACAAACGCCTAGAAAGAGACGGGAAAAAGGAGGAAAATACTGATTTAGTTAATTAACCAATCATTGTCGAGTACAACCACAAACTTTATAATAAATGCAGCGTTACGCACAATAGAACAGGACAGTTGTGAACGGGAGATGTTTTTCACGACCAAAATTGGAGACGCAGTGTTTAGCATGTCTGAACAGCTGAAGTTAAGATAACTAATTTACTGATGAGTAGTAGGGGATTTTGATTTTCATATAGGTTGAATATCACCCACACTCGATCGCAACTGTCCCATTCCCATAGACTTTTCGAAAGGAGCCAACTAGAAAGTCTATGGGAATCGGACAGCTGCGATCAATTGTGGGTGATGTTTGATCCATATGAGAACCAGTTTAGCTTTGACTAAAAGTCAGCTGGTTTCAGTAAAGATTTAAATTACGACGTTACCAGAAAAACCCATAAAATCTTGAGAAATTGATAAAAGACGGAGGTGTGCTAACATATTGCGAATAGGGACCTCAAATTTTATACGGACGAAGGCTTGGGAGGAGACCAGCCCTGCTCTAGAACGTGAGGCTGTACATATCGGCTTACTCATTCATATTCATGCTACGGGCCAGCTAGTGGTGTACTGAAGATGAACGATCACAGTATACTACTCGTTAGTAGTCAGATGGAGGCACGTACCTGGTGGGAAACACAAGAAGAAACACTGGAGTGTGTTCGGGCAAGAAATGGTGCCACCGGAAAGTGTAGCATCGTGGGATTATTTTTATGTCCTAATAGGTGTTTACGTTCGAGGTGGTGTTGAAGCATGTCACCCGTATCGATATTCGGAATAAACAGTCCTCACGCTGCACGCGCTCTTGATCTACAGCAGCTGTTGTCGTGACCAGGATTTAGGATTAAGATTTTATGATCACGACCATCTGACGATGGGGACGTCCGGAGCTTCGTGGAGGAGATCGGGGACGTCGTAGGGGTAGTCGGATTCACAAATGACCGTCGAAACTGGTGACCCTGTAGATGCTTCGTAACAGTAGGACAAAGGCTGCCGGATTATGCAATTTTGCCGATTGCCAAGAGGCAACGCGGCGGTTCAAGCGATCCCAGCTTGGTATCGGGACAGGGTTGCCAAGAGCCCTCTCAAGGATTCGGAACAACTCATGTTAACGGATGAGTCAATGTATGGAAGACACCATTTCTTGCCAGAGTGCATTCAGATGTTTCTTGTACTTTCTCCCTGTTGTTCCAGTACATAAATGTGTCCGCCTGACTACTCGCGAGTAGTATAATGTGAGATTTTATCCTCACTACGGTGGTATTGTAGTATCCGGGGACAACGAGAGGGATCAGAATGATCGGCGTGGTGATCCTAGACTTGACGAATCTTCATCTGTTCAAGGTTTGCATAAGACAGCTTGTATGCCATCCACCTTCCGATTATCCCTTCGAATCGTTTTATTTAAGGACTATCAATATTCACCAGAGGATTCTGTTAAAACACGTTGTTGTCCATTGCAATCTATCTTTACTGTGTACATTTCTATTAGTTTAAAAAGTCCCAATAGAAAAATAATTTACTTTTGTAGGAACCCAGTGAGAGGGATTGTGCTAGTAGGTGGCGCCTAGGCAGCCATGACTAACTGATTGACGAAAGTTTGATATTCCTAACAAACTATATCAACAACCGTCCATATGCCCTTCTGCTATGATGCAGTGCAGTCCAGTTCGCTATTTCGTCTTACAGTGGACCGTGCTACTTCTATGTTGTCTGAGTGCACTGAGACAATTGCGTAAGCTATTACATAGATACAGAGCCGGAAAGCAAGAGCCTAGACACTGGTCAACTGATCGATCAGTTGCACCGGTCATTTTTCAAAATGCTGGTAGAGCACTTGTCATGTCTGGGCATGTCGGCTGGTTCAACTCCAGTCGAAGAGTAAATTTGTCTCAACTGGGTCTCTTTCAAATTATCAACTTCGCCAAACTACTTATCCGTAGGAAAACGCAAGCTACTTTCGCACCGCCCTGTACCTGACACAAGAAGCGTACGACAACAGTCTGAAAATACACTATCCCTTGTCACACACGCACGATGCGATGTGAATAGTAACAACGTTCGACACACTAAATCCAGCTATAAACGTTCGTTTGCTCACACTAAGTTACATGCTGCTTATGGTAGTTCATACAGCACATCATTCCTACATAAATTTAGTGTTCTTATTGAGTGACCAGATTATTATTGCCACCGACTATGGCTATTTATTACGCTTTCTCTTAATTTTTAATACGGGGTGTTTCAAGTTTAGTGATCACATTGTTTTTTATTTAGAAAAGATAGGGCCATTTGGAAACGTGAATCGAGAGGTAAACTGCCCTCTCATCAGTCGAATCAAACGGGCATCTTTTCTAATAAAAGATCTACATTAACTTTGCAATTTCCTCACTGTCAAAATGACTTCAGTTCACATACTTCTATACGGATTTTCTTTGAAAGGATCCAATTTTAACCATGGAACAAAGATTGATATGCTTTGACAGTTAAGACTTGCGAGATAGTTATCAAGTGAAAAACTTTAGAACATAAATATTACTACTCTCTTCGTTCTCTGTTCCACTCTCTTGTACACGAATCCATATGCATACGTAATCTCACCTATGTAACGTTCGATTGTGAACAGGACCAGCAGCCATGCTGACATCATTCGTAACACATAGGTGATCAGAAGGTACAATTGAAACAGGCCTGGTCGATAGAGGAACTGCGTCAACTTGAACCATGTCCTGTCATCCACAGCTACCAGCTGAGTGGGGAGAGAAAAATGGGTAATGTTGAACATGGGTTCCAGACTGTAGTTAGCCAGGGTGAGATCACAGTGAGGTACGGATTCAGAGCTGGTGACAGAATCCAAGTTACATTTGACAATATTATCGCCTAGTCGAGGAGGTGTGGAGAACACTCGGATGAGTACGGGCAGACCTTTGTGAATCCATTCTGGGGCAACGTAACACAACAAGACAAGCAGGTCAACCGCTGACAAAGCGGACAAGATAATGGCACAGGAACTTCCGGTTGGAGTAGAGCGCAGTCGTTTGACACGAAACACCAAAAGACATAGAGAGTTACCCACCAATCCGACGATCAGGACAATGGGGGTTGTGCAGGCATAGACAAATAGTCCGAGATCGTGAGTAGTGAACTGTAACGTGGGAAAAAGTAAAGCAGACTGATTACACAGCGATTTGACCATGCCTGTGTTATCGATCAAAGGGAATAACACCAACGGTACAAATTGTTCTTTAGCTACGTATATCACATAGTGGGCGGCTAAAAAGATTACAAGTGGATAAGCCTGTTGAAACTATCAAGCAGAATTATCGTATCAGTTGCGAGTTTACGCTCATATAGCTAATGGCTCATCCCTTCAGCTTCAGTTTTCCGGTCGATATCGCATGGCACTATGCAGTTTGGGTGTGGCTTTCGCGTGTGCATGGATATCTCAGCCAGCTCCCTTCGGAAAGAGGCGCCAGGCTAAAGTTTTCTCTCTTAATAAAACTCCGCAGTAGAATATACCCTCGATACAATCGGGATGTGAGCTCCGATTTACGTTCACCAATAGCAACTTCGTTGACCTCACGATAGACGTGATCAACACGTCATATCTAAAAGTCCAGCTTCATGCGCTTGTGAACAGTGTTCAAGCCAAGTGTCTACTTTTAAGAGAGTCTGACTAAAATGTCTAGTTGAATGCGAAAGTCACAACCAAACTCGGATATTGTTCACTTTATACTGGCTAGTATCATACTGTTTGTTCATAATTTAACAATGTTTACCGCATCTTGATCCAGATAACTTGAATCACTTGTGCAAGTAGACAGCCGTTAGTGTTTTCTGGGAAAAATCCTTTTGACAGGCGTGCCATCACGCAGTTAGCACCTGCTATGAGAACCCCTGCAGTGAAGATGAGCGATCGTATTATACTACTCATACCGCGGCTATTCAGTAGTAGGACTAGAGCATATATTTTGAAATCGTACAAGACACAGGAAGAATGCAGGAAGGAACATCAGAGTGCAACATCGCCCATAATGGTTCCTGCTACTTAAAAGAACTGAGCATTGACGTCTGTGGCAGCCTAGACAGTTTGGGGCCGAATACCACGTGCAAATGAGTGGTTTTGTCCCTGGTCTTGTTTAAATGCTTAACCCGTGTATTGCTTTGTCGAATGAACAACCATGTGCCATCTGCGTTCTTGGATCACAACACCCATAAACAACGCTGTACACGTCAGTGTCTTTAAACAACCCCCCAAACAGGCATAGAAAAACGGTTTTCGATGAATGGTCAGTTGATACGTCCTTTCTATGCAGTCAGACTATGGTAAGGTCGTCGCTAGGATTTGCCGTTCACAGTGGACAATTCAGACACATTGGGGCTCGTGGCATGTTCGAAGCCAAACCAAAGTAAAACAGGGAGGTCTATACAGGTTGTAGCCTTACAACGTGAATATAAAGATTGAAATCGTATAAGTTACACACATTGTTCGGCCACACACAAACATTTTTCTCTAGAAAGAGGCCTCAGCCTTTTGTTGATGATACGTAGTTTACTTTCACAGGTTACAAAAGATTCAGTGACTATAGGACAGAAAATTCAGCCGTGTTAAACCATAGTGCTCTTGAAGCCAGCTTTCCAGAAAGCAATCGTGTTCGCTACCTCTAACAGATGTGTGAATCGAAACTCTGTTACACACTTTGAGGCGTAACACACACGCAACCGTGCTCTACCCATCCTAGTAACAAGAAGAATAATAGCCGTTATGGTATGTTTATGTTAAAGATATCGGCCATTTCTCCTGTACTCTCATTCCCACATAAAACATCTTTTAACATTGCGGTTGCTGTGTCCATTTGTACGATTAGATCACGAAATAACTCCATTTTCCCTAGTTAGGAATACACCATTTACACATTGTATTGTCATGCCCGTGCCGTCCGACCTACTACACACTAACCGGGACGGACAGTTTACTCTCATTCCTCCTAGTCGCTCTCTATTTTTCTGATCATTAGACTATGGGTATAACTGATTTTGCACTGGTTTGGTTCGTCACCAATGTCATTTTTGCTGTCCTGGTTGGAAGGAAACTGAGACAAACATGTTGCAACATTTTGAGAAAAGTACGCTCCCATTCAATATGGGTTCATACATTGCATACTAATTTTACATATGAGGGATCCGAAACAGTGGGAATTTTAAACGTTTCACCTTCGAATTTGAGCCATTGAGGTAGAACACTGTTTAGTATCGTTATAATGACTGAACAAACGGTAAAAAAGTGTAAATTCTTTGTCGATCTCTTTGACACTGACACAGTTTGTGCCGGTTTGTCTTTCGAAAGTGTTTTATTAGAGCTACTTACATTTGCTGAGCATTGAATGTGATACGCTCGTAATGCTCGACGGATCCATGTCGATTGTGGGTTCTCTCGGTCTTAGCGATACTTCATTCGCTGTGCCCACAGACAACCTGACTCTTGGCAAAGCACGCTAATGTGATGATGTCTCCAACAATTCTCTATCTGCCTCTGTATCGGCTACGCAACTAGCATGAACTGGGTTCAGGCTAAGAGAGTTGAATGAACTCAGCTGATTATACGATTTCGTTCTAAATCGTCTACCCCATAATGTCTGACACAACGTCTCCCTATCAAAGCTTAACTCGAAATGTGCGTAGATCTTGTTCATCTCCCAGATAGGAATTTCTGTGAAGCAAATACCCTGAGTCTGAAGACATCGACAGAGATGGCAACCAATCGGACTTAATTGTTCAACTGTTGTCCTTGTTTAATTTATTTACACTTGAAGTATGGAAGACTAATGAAACAAGACAGTTGAACCTGGAGGGAAGCTGCCTCCTCAATGCCACCTAACTTTCATTGATAATTGGCTTGTTTGTTTACATTGGTACTGATTGATTGAGTTAAGATGTGAGAGATTTATAGATTAAGTCCTATCCCTCAATTTTATCTATTAACTGGTTGATTTAATCTTGACTGTACGACATTTAGACATCAGCATTAACCACTGTTGTGTTGTTGTTTATGGTGATGATTTGATGGTGTAGTGGTTTCCTGGCTTTAATGTTACTGGTTAAAGAATGAATGAAATTCATATGGCACCCACAAGGCACCTTCCCCCTAGGTTTCGCCGTCTTGTTTCCCTAATGTTCTGTACTTCAGACGCAAATAAAGTGATCAAGGACAAATCTTCACCAACCGTTTTTTCAAGAAATTGATGGGACGTCCAAAAGTCATTCATTCATTCATTCATTCATTCAACCTGACGAGGTGAGTAGTCACGAAGCTGCTGAATGGTCGGGCGACAACCGCCCACTTTACTCAGTGAGTTAGCCAAGATCTCCACGGTTCGCATCCTCGTCGTTTGATCACTTAGCAATTTTACCCAATTGTTGATGGCTTCAGCAAACGGTTTGGTGCAGTGAACGCCCAACTGGCATGCAGAATATATGACTTAGTCATCGTATTTTGTGCAGTCTGAATGATTAACCCTCTGATTGCGTATCTCAACCATTCCAAACTAAGCGCGAATGTAATGTACGATCGAAACCAGCAGGCGCGCACGAATTGAATTTGAGTTGGCGACGAAGCGTGCTGCTATGTTGTCGTTGCCGTTTTAGTTAACGTTTGTGTTATTCGTGTGCACGGCTTACTGGGCCTTTGGCTCATGTTTGTTTGTGTTGTTTCCTTTTTACAGGATCGTTGTTGGGACCCCTACTTTGGAAGAACGCTGTTCCCCGGTGTTTCCAAGTTGCCCCACAGTTGGTCCGCGAGTGTAACGGACAATCGGAGTAGAAACGGCCGGCTTGCATGTTACACTACAAAACGGTTGCGTTCTTGATGCCATCATCAAACCTGATGTGAACTTATAGAGAATAGCATGATGGTCAAAAACAGCAAGTTTGTTTGCATCTTCGTAGCAGATAAGCCATGCGCAAAATAGAATATAGAAGTATTATATACCCTGCTTCCACAGATGACGCACTATGGTGAGTTGCCCTTGCTACTCCCGCTTGTGTCTCATCAGCAATGTTACAAGCTGACAGGATAATGCTACCCAAGTACGTGAACCGGCTCACAGTCTGAAACGAACTGCTCGTGATAAAGTGAATGTAGGTTCTACGGTCCTGAAGCAGCACTTTGTGCCTTGAAGGTATGAAGTGCATTCCATTTAAATGAGGTCGACCAGTAACTTTGTTCGGAGTGGTCTGTATACCTTCAGCAGAACGGCTAAACAAGGTGGTGTCATCCATGTACTCTATATCGGTCGACTCGATGCCAGGGAGAAACCCAACATCACACTCAATGAATTCCTTAAGCACACTCATCTGAATGTCATCTATGACAGAATCGAACAGGAAAGATTGGGTAACCTTTGAGAACGCCACTAGAACTTATGAACATCAGGGGTAGGTGTCTATAAACCCAACTTTCACTTGGAAAGTGATCTTAACAGAGTCAAGTGTTTTTCCGCAAATCTCTTACGAATAACACAGTTCCGGGGAACGTTAGTCATTGAAGAATTTGACTGGATTTTCCGTTGAAGATCATAGGGTTACAAAGACACCTTACACAACTAGGCCATATTTACCCCATGACCCGCTCATGCTCTCGCAGTTAAGGTATTCTTTCGATTCCACGTTTCCAGTTTCTGTTAGTGTCCACTGTGTATCCGATTGTTGTTGTAACCCCTTCTTTCACATCTCGATGACTAGCAAAATCAAGCCGTACGTTGAAATGATCATCTATCGAACTCCGACCCGGCATGCGTTGGTCACCTGCGTTTGAGTGCCCACACATTATCGATAATGAAGCTGAACGCGCTGCACGGGGCACGTAATATTTCCGTTCTGTCTGTGAGTAGCTCAATATAATGACATCGAACACAAATCCGTGGTCGCAATAGCCACCTCAGTGGAAGATGGTTCACGCTGTTTTCCTTTCCCACACACAGTCCAACAGCAGGTGCAGACGTTATCATGGTGACCTACCAGGAGAGTGTATTGGTTAGACTACATACTACTGACACCCTAGCGTATTAATTCCAGACTGTAACCCAGTCGAGGGCAACTGTGTGAGCGGGATATTTGCCGAGCACTTTCATGGGAGGAAAAGGGCATGAAGGGGCGAATGAAACGCAGTCCAACCGCTGGAACGATGGGTGGGAGAATCCCCCATGTAATCTGTTGTCCAGGCAAAGAACACAGCGTGGAGCGATCGCTGAAGACGCTAAGTAGGGAATATTCCACCTGCCGCAAACAAAGTCGAATGGCTGTGTACACACCACCTAACTAAATGGAATCTTTGATAAAGCTCATACTCAATTCAGACTGTTAGAATGGACAACGGAATTGGCTTCTGGCGATTGTCGATTTGATGCTAATGAATGGTAGCGGAAAATATTTGAAAGAATTCATTGGTAAATTCGGCTGAGCAGTTTAGACTCAAATCATTCGATAGCATTGTTTGTCGGTTTAGTCCTAACCAGATTTGATTCACATTAATCATAAGTACCTGAAACGGACTCATGCTCACTGCTTGGGTTGGAAGCAGACTGAGGATTGGGAAAAAAGACAGCTAGGGAATCGTTATACCGTTCCATTTTCCTTCTAGCTGAAGAAATTTCTTCTGTTATTAGACTGACGTACCTAGTAGCATAGTTCCTCAGGCTAAGGTGTGTTAGGTCAGATGACCTCAACTGCCGACCTGCATTTGTTGTATTTGTTAGGGAAAAAGTAGGGAGGTTACTTGCTCTTAAGGCTTTTATTTCTTAATGTTCAACTTTAACGTCCACTTTTTGACGTTTCATATACATGAATCGATTTGTCAATATTGTCACCACAACTTAAATGAACATTACCAGATCCGACCAAACAACTGGTAGCACAGTCCAATAACATTGAAAATATAGAGATATCTCAGCTATCGGACGTTCTTCTTGATGAATGGGCCGAAATATATCAAGAAGCTGTCGCATTCCCATAGAATTTCCAGTCGGCCCCTTCCGAACAGCAGAAGCACCAGACTCGAGTGTCGTTCTCATTAGAGCAGCTCGTCAGTAGTGCATATCATCGTCACTGTTGGGAATTGAACCACGGACATACTGTTAATGAGCAGGCAACCGTGTTTGCCACT
>LUCH01004751.1:0-22472 GCA_013368495.1 Paragonimus heterotremus | reverse complement strand
AAAGTGATCGAAACAACTGATAATGCACCAACCTCAATTTGGTGAACCGGTTGGTTGAAATCTCCCGTCAGTGATTGTTAGACACATCATGCCGGAATGTCACCAAGTTGATTCAATCAGTACATCAAGGCTGATGTTGTGCAACCAGAACTCGAAGTTGCCCACTTGTAACAAAACAATCCTCATCCGAACGTATCAACAAACTTTGTGCCCACAAAACTAGTGAAGGCAACCTATCAGATTACCTGGGTCCTGATTACCTAACAATTGGAGGGATCATATACGTGCATAGTCACTTTTTGTCCATATAATATCGAAATTTTTAGTTAATAGTTGTTGAGGTAAAACGAGATGTTAGTCTATTGCAGTGTATTTCTTCGTTCTGCTCCGATGACGAGAGTACAGTAAACGGTTCTGAGCACCCTGAATCGGAGGATATTGTCTCTCACTCTATCTCACCAGCAAGCACTGGATCCTATAATTTTCTCTCACATATTCTAATATGTCACTGAGATGACACGTAGGCTTGTCGTCGACCCACAATTATTCCGCAGACGGCAATATTCTGGTTGACTCTAGACATCCATTCGGTGAGTTTTACCCTCATTGAGCCCAATACTGTGACTAAATTATTCAGCCCGGCGAACGGAACGAACCAGAAAAACAATTGCCAACAATTTCAGAAGTCAACTACAAGTTATTTTGAAATCAACAAGCTAGAACCGTGTTCGATTTTCGGCTGAGTGCGTCAGACACTGAGCATGTAACATGACACAAGCTGATGCTGTAAGCTACGAGATTCGCTTTAAAACCAGATCAGTGACCGTAACCAATGTTTGTTTATGGGCTACTGCGCTTCAATTGCTTAGTAATTACTGTCGGTTGTAAACTAGACGTGTTGTCAACCGTACAGTTCATTCTTTATGAATACTGTACTTATGAACAAGGTTACTGAACAAATAATATGGCGTTAACAGAATTGCCTTAAGTGTACCGTCTGTTCAGTCAGTTGGACCCTTGCGGTTGTTGTGGCCTCATGAGGTTTGGATATCTAGTCGAGGTTTTTTTAACGTTAGCCCAAGTATCTTTTCGCGATAACATGAACTCTTCGTAACGCGGAAAATCCGAGTGTAGTAACATCAATCAGTTGGTAAATGTTGAAAAAAAATACAATTTTGCCTTCTCAGAGGGTTGTAGAGACCCATCCACAGTGTCGTTGCTAACCCCACAAGTTCTCTTTTGTTTGGGCTGCTATATCAATCAACGGTCTAGCAGCGTGGGATCACTTCCAGCAGTATTTACCCAAGCTGTATCTTCCATTCAGTTTGAATTTGCCATTTGTAGTAGGTCACTGGACGGCAGATGCATATCACTATAAAGACGATTCGAATGTTTGATATTTACATGTAGATAACTGTCAGAATCATTTGTTTCAGCAGTGGCCAGGGAGAGAAATTGCATTAAGTAATGTCGTACAATATTGATCCATAGTAGCCTTAGTTTTACTGGCATTTTGTTTGCAAGATATGACAACGTATTTTTCCTAATGACTCTCTTTCCAACAGGTTTAACCTCCGAAAAATATCCGACAAACGAAATACGTTGCAATTATCAGTACTGTTCTATTCCCAAGGTCGTTCGTCGTCTACACATAATGTAACACTGTTTTCTATGGTAAAAATGTTACAAGCATTATAATTGTCGGCTGCAACCATGGGTTTAAATAACTTGTAATCTATATTGATAATGAGCAGTGTAGAACATTGTCTAATTATAAGGCGATTCACTTGTTAAACACCCGGACTCCGACAGGATACGAACCAGCTATAGGGACCGCGTGCCCCTGAATGACGAGTGCTACATAAGTTGAGCTATCCAGCTACGTTGAGAGCATGGAAATTTTTATAATAGAATCTCCTTAACTAACCACATACATGCCAACACAAGTTCATACTGTTGTATGACAGGCAGTTTCGGTGTGAGTAGTATACTACTCATGAGTAGCATGTTACCCACAGGCGGCATTTTGGAACAAAAGAGCAAGCTCCGAACGTCAGAAAGACGATGGACAAGAATAGACTGTCGGAATAGTGTATACTCACTATGGCAGAAGTTTCGCCAAGGAGAATGACAACGTACTACCATCCGATGTATGTGAGTGTATGTCTGAAGTGCAGATGAGTGTACGTGTTTGTGGTTTGCTTTTTGACATGAACTATGCAGGAGTTTGCTCAATAAACGAATTCTCTGGCCGAGCGTCTTTTGCGGTCACAACAATACAAGAAGTAAACTGCCGTGATAGGGTTGACCGGAGCAACCATTATTGACAGCCATTAGGACAACTGTTGAGTATCGTAATTGTATTGTTAGTAATTAATGTGGCATACTTAGAGTTGAAAACTTTAGCACCGGAATCTGTCAATTTCTTGTCAGCGTCATAAGCCACAACGATTTACCGTAATACGTAACGGTTCAGATGCATGGAGAAAATAAAACAACTTGTTCTCTTTATCAAAACGAACAGCATAGAGTGAACACAGAGTTCCTGAGGTAAATTCATTCCGTACACTCTTTTCACTCGCAAATATGTAACGCCTGAAAATTAAATAAACTAACAGTTAGCTAAAAACAAATGAACAATAACTCATGGCTTCACGTTCTTACAGAGAAGACTCCCCGACGTAGTGCTAAGCTCCTTGAACCAAATAGTCTGAATTCGTTGTAAAGCTGCGATTGTACAAACGCGTTTGAAATTTTTAGGAATTTTTGATGAGCCTGCATTACCCGAAGGATTTTTCTACGTTTATCGGCAAGAGCAAGCGAAGGAACATTACCGAAAATTCTTGACTATATTGCATATCTCTCATCACTGTTTCCAAATCCAAACTAGATCAGCTTGTGGGGACAAGATTTCAACTGTTGCAATCAGTGGATTCATTTACGCTTATTTGTATGGTTAAGTTTATCAACTACTCGAGTGATACTATCCAACGAAAGAAGAGACTGCATTATGACAAACTATCGAGATTTGTCTTAACTGATGATGTTACGTCAAATTTCCTTCAGATCTCCACAAACAAATAGACGATTTGTTAGCAGCAATCTTAACGAGCATTTAAATGAAACCCATTTCACTCAGGAAAAGTTTCGAAAAGTACAGAAGAGAGAAGGAGAAATGATAATGATGAATTGGTTACTTATTACAGAATAGACGGTTCTGGTCACGAGTTTAAACCGTCACGCAGTTCTGTCCTTTCTGTGTTTTTCTTGCATAAATTCTGTACTATGTCTCGTTATGCTAAAACTGACACACAAATTTTTAACAGTACATGTTAGTTCTGAGTTTGTAACTCGCGTTCTGAACCGTGTCGTTATATTCTATGTCGGTATGTTTTTTGCTTGCATACAAAACCGTTTTGGCCAATAAACATACAATTGCGTCCTGACATAAGTTATAATATTCTTCAACAAAACAAGGGGCTTATCTTGTCTACAAAACCACGTACATAGATCATCACAATAGGTTTGAATTCTGGTTGGAAGCTTTTCAGCACAAGTGAGACAAGCAAAATATTTTCCACAAAAGGACTCTGAATACTGGACATGTTTACATAAGTTCAGGCCTTATTACCACCCCCTTTAAACGCCCGCCATTCGGAGAAAACACGCAATGAGGTGGAACTCGAAAGCTTGTTCTACCAACTTGTTCATCTCATACAGTCTTCATCTGAGCGTGTGATATGGTTAAAAGCCAAACTCGTTGAGATGAGCAACGAATTTTGTGTTTCGTTTGTTTCTGCTCTCATCAAACAACACCTGTGTGCTCTCAAGGACTTGAAATGTAGTGAAAATATTATCGTAGTAAAAGCCGACATGTGATCTGGCGCTGTCGTTCTCAGCAGATTAGATCATGTGACTAAAATAGACACGATGCCTTCAGACACTACGAAATTCAGTGTTGACATCCAAACTGGTAGTATTTTAGTGATCCAAAAGCAGACGACAGTATGTGAATTACAAACATTATTATCGTATAATATTATTTTGTCAGCATGATACGATAATCTTAAACCAGTTGGCTCATAGATCCCACAGATGTTTGGTCATCCAGAAACTGATAAGCCTGACATGTTTATTTGACCCATCTTTACTATGAACAGCTTTCGTCAGCAGCGGCTATATTTTAGTTGCTCCGTATTCAATGTGTTTACCAACCCCGATTCTCAAAGACCCGATACTTTTATGCACAGTCATGTTCAACGGTGATGACTATGAACCATTCACTGGAGTAACAATGGGAAGCCCGCACAGTCCACTGTTTGTTGATGTTTTTCCTGCAAAAATGAAGCAATAAGCGTCAGATACAGTCAGTCAGGTTGTTCTTTACTAAGGATACCCGTATAGTCTACAGGAAATCGCGAAAAATCAGGATCATTTCGAAAACTCTCTGACAGAGTTCAACTTACTCCATAATATCATTCACTTCACGTGTGAATATGAGAACGCTAGTTTAATGGCTCTTGTGGATGTGTTAATTAGCAGAATACCTGATGAGACGATGAAGTATTCAGTGTATGAGAAACCCATGTGGATAGTATCTTGACTTCCTTAGTTCATCATCGACACCGAACAAACTTTCTCTAGTCCGAACATTGATCGAAACAATGAAGGAAGAATTATGCTTATCGGAAGATGTGTTGCGTTCGGCTAACTGTGTGGACAGGTTCATCCAGTATCACAGCCAATTGCGC
This sequence comes from Paragonimus heterotremus, assembly GCA_013368495.1. Lineage (NCBI taxonomy): Eukaryota > Metazoa > Platyhelminthes > Trematoda > Plagiorchiida > Troglotrematidae > Paragonimus > Paragonimus heterotremus. The sequence goes on along the minus strand of LUCH01004751.1, from coordinate 17,721 downwards.
TTCCGTGACGAGGCCTAACCAAAAGTACAGAAGAAAACAGTTTACAGTGGGTTATCCTCCAACGGTGAGTACCTAATGATAAAGTTAAAAGGAAGTCACGAACGGGTCTACCTGGCATCGATAACACCACCCAGCTGCGTCTCATTGCGGGTCACCAATGGAGAGGACCGATTCAATTCTTCTGACCCACCATTGAATCTATTTGTTCATCTGCAGCTGCGGTTACGCACCCGTTGACAGAACAGGCAGGTGGCTAGAGAAGCGCGGCAAAGGGTATTTACCAGAGTGGTTGCGCTAATCAGCGAGTCAACCGGACAATAGCCATGCCCCCACAAACTGAAGGTGGGTCTCATCAGTCATCAAGATTTTAACTCAGGCTGGAAGCACACACAAACTAGTTTCATCGTTCCATGTGATAACAACATAACACTGGACGAAATTGCTGGAGTCTATTGATGCCTTGTTACTCACTCGTCACGGGCTCCCGATGTGCCCAAAAGTATTTAACAGTTGCGCTACGTATGTCATGTCATGTTGCACGTTCGCGACTAAAAAGAGTGTATGTAGTGAATTCACTTCGCAAACTTCGTGTTCTCTTTGTACAGAGGAAGGATGTACTTTTGGTAACGGAGCTGGTACGTTACGTGCGTGAGGTATACCAATCTCTTTGAGTACGGAACAGTCTACTGTGAAACGTGTGATGCGACCTTGTGACCAAAGGGGATTGCGTTAATATTTATTGATGGTTACAGAGCATCCGATTCTCTTAAAGTCTTAATTGGACTAAAAACATTAGCCTCAGTTTCGTCAACATAACATATAGCACATTAAATAACGGCTTTCGACCGACTGATTTACGGGTCATTTATCCAAATTGCTCATCCTTCTAACTTGTCTATACTAAAAGGGAACTGCTCCGCAATCCACTTTGAATTGATATGTTGTCTTGCCAGCCGTCTGATACACAAATGCTGTAATAGTGGCTTTCAATTTGTGTTTTTCAGCTACATCCTCATATGCAGCATGTGCTCTACCAGGTGAGCTGTGAAACCATGTCGACAGCCAGCAAATTTCACTCCGGGATTCCACAACCCAATCACTCCACTGTATATTCGGTGTCCAGCAAGTCTAATTTACATATTTAAAATAGTGTTAGACATTAATCTTTGCGCGATCCACTCAATCAGTACCGTGGTCCTTTAATTTTAGCTCTGATTCATTGGTGGACAGTATATTCGAGTTAAAACCTACTGGTTTATATGAGTTAATTGATCGCTAGTCAATCGCCAGATTACTGGAAGCCGAAGTAACTGAAAATGAACAGTTAATCAATTCTGTAATTTCAGTCCATTTTGTATGACATTGATTTAGAAATGGTTAGTTGTAGATCGGCATTTTGCACTTTTAATTAGTCAAGCTTCTTAAAACCGCTTTCCTTTTTCGTTATGGAACTCTCCCAGAAAGTTCCAGTCTTAACGGAATGTCCAGAATGGACTACAGTTGCTATTCAGAATATTCCAAACACAACGTTACTGGGGTTAAATAAGCAGCGGAACACGTTACTGTGTTCGTTATGAATAAACCCAGTGAGGTCTCAATTATGGGTTGCAGTAACATTTACATTTTTAAGCACCACATACAGTTTTGTCTCTGGCTGTGGCATAGGTCAGACTCAATGTCATCCCTATCAATAGCTTCAGAAATAATGCGTCAATGGTTGTTAAGTTTGTTGGACTGTTACAACTAAAGCAAACGATGAACACGGAAGATCTCTATAATTAAAGATAAAATAGGGACAAGGGATGGGACATGAATAATGAGAAACCTTATATTTAAATTCAAACTTTTAATATGAGCGTCTCCATGTTTTGCGAACGGACAATCAAGTTGAAACTTCTATTGATCGGGTAACCAGTGTTACGGGGACCGATCGAGACAAAAATAGTGAGATACTGGTTTTGGTTTGCTTGTAATTCACTTACCGGGCTGACATGGTTCGTGAACGCTACTTAACAATCCGACTAGTTGTTCTCATCATTCCTGAAAACTTATGGTAACGCTCAAAAAACCAACAAAGTGCAATAACAACACTATTTTAAAGTCTGTAACTCAAAGCGGATTTCAGTTCATCCTACAATGAGCACACTGAATCAAGTAGGATAGGCGCTTTATGCAGTACGAATCAAAATTGTATTTTTGGGTATGTCCCCAAATCCTAGAATACCACTAGTTTACTTGTTTACACTGTGTTAGCAGATGGTTAGTTCGTTTTTATTCGATTCCAATATGAGGTTTTGTATTATTGCCATGCCAAGAAACCCTGAACAAGAAGCACCCCAACTACGAAGGTTTTTCACAGGAACCACAAAATCCCCGTTGCATTCTTATAGCAACAAGAGAACACCAATCCACTTGCAGCAGGAAACAAACATTTTGGGACTTCGCATCAAAGTCCCCATAGGAAGAATACGTTACACCAAATCATGAAACCGTTCGACCCAACCCTCTTATTCACTGTCGCTATGTTTTCTTCCGTCGTTGTTTACTTTCGATTGTTTTCCTTCACACCCTTAATCATAATTATTTTGTCAATCCTTTAACGTAGGACTTCTACTTCAATGATCTCTGTTTCAATAGTGAAAATTAGACCCACACCATGGTAATTAGCTGAATGACCGGGTGTTTCCTTTCAGACCGCATGAGAGGCGGCAGATGAAACAACCAAAATAGCGCTTATTGCTTTGGACAACGAATCAGGAATTTTAGCATAAGCTGTTAACTTTCAGTATGAATTGAATAATTTTTCGGAGAAAACACGTGAAACAACCTTTCCTTCTGGATTGAGGAGACATGAGATAAATGCTACTTGGTCTGAACTGCAAGCTTGGCTTTAAATGACACCTAAATTTCTTTTTTCTCATAGACACAGTGAATGTGTTATTATGAACTTAGAAATATGACTGTAGGTTATGCATGCCATCTTGTAGATGCTCAAGAAGTATACAATTGTTTTATTAATGTGCACGTGACTAAGTTACACTTATTGAATGAGCTAGCGCCATTTTCTGTAAGTTACACCTTATTTTAGAAGAGCTTTTAACATTCTCTATGGGTGTTCCTTCCAAAAGAGGTGTAGTATATAACGTACTGTAGATGTGAGAGACATAATTGTTTTTACTAACGACTTGCATGAAGTATGGTCGTGGAGATTGTTTACTAAAGCCTGCCATTTTTGTTTGTGTACAAATTCACGAATGGATTTGTACTCTTTCCACAGTACACATACTCATTATCGACCAGGAAATTATTATTGGAACGGTACTGTTTAGTCGAGTCGATGGATATTTGGCATGACTGTTTGCTCCCAAGTAGGAGAATTATTTGTAAGATAAAAACGTATATTCGAGCTTTACAAACTCACAAATAATTTTAGGCCTCACCTGCTCATTCATAAAAAATGTAGACATTGTCACCGATTAGGCTGTTTCTAATCGGGATCAGTTTAGTGTAATTGAACCACCACACGCTCCACTTTTGTGTTTAACGCAAAGGAACTAGTTGATCGACTTGTGCGAAAACAAGACATAAACTCAGTTATTCAAAAAATATTCATCTGTCCAAACGGAAAAGGATGTATAACTGCGTAAAAACAATTACCAGGTCAGAAACTCCCTCATAAACTAAGATTAGTTGTAAGTTTATTGTTGCCTTAAACATTATAACAAATCATCATTTGTCTTGGACACTCAAGTTTGTTAGGAAAAGTGTTGACCACTGATATTGCAACTGACTAGACCGTATCTATGGTTCCTGAGAGTGATTAAAATAATTAATCTCATATAATTGGGAAAAAACAGTTTGGTTACTTACGTGGGATTCTAGAACGTCATGCATCCGTAACATAATCAAACTGTTCTGGTCACTGTGAACCGCGTACCAAGATGAACCATGGAAAAAAAGCCCTTAGTTCGTAAGTGCTAATGGATAAGTCTTGTTCCGAACAACGAGAGTGGAGGTTAGTTAGAGACGATTGTGTATGCTGGAATATTATCGTATAAAAAAGTGCATCATAAGCCATCTCCGATTGGATCTACATTGTCTCATTGGATGAAATGATATTTTTAGGTAGAGTTTGATGGTATGATTTTCCCACTCGTGTTCTCTCTCCAACTTGCTTCAGTGTTCTGATTGGTTTAGACAATGACTATCGTTTGAGTAAGTTTACGATTGTTCGTGTTGTCGCTATGTGTGTCCGTACTGATGGATACAATACTGAGGAGTTAACATAAACTAGTGACAAAGTGGGAAACATGGATCACGTTTATTCTTTGAATTTTTAAGGCACACTAATCACAATACAAGATAAACTTGTTTCTATAGGTTTTCGAGTAGTTGAAAGTTATGTTTGGCTCCAAAATTACTGGTTCACTATCTAGCAATCGATATGTACAAAAAGTATGTATATGTTAACAAACTGTGAACATGTATCTCATGTTTCTGTTATAGATAAGAGAATGCGTACGGAAAAAATGTGTGTTAACTCGCCTTCTGGTCACTTGCGAAAATCAACTCCATAACGCGTGATCGACAGTTCCAATAACAGAGAGAAGACATTGCAAGATGTTAGCATTTCAGTTTACTCTCATCAGTCGACAACGTAAAACTAGCAAATTTTATACAAACTGCTTATAGCAACAACAAGTGAACGAACCACCCACATAGTTCTGACCTTTCACGCACTAATAGTTCAATAAATCCCACGGAAAGAAGATTGATTGCGTCAGTGCCTTATGTGCACACAAAACTGGCCGATGTTGTTTGAGTAGCATTGCCTCGCTAATCGCCAACAGTTTTGGGTTGCGACTATGTAACAATATCTTGAACGATTTAACAGGGTCAACTAGGTGACCGGTTGCTAAGATGCGTTTGGCGATCGATGAAGCCGGGGTTTTCGAGCTTCTTACCGTCAATAGGTCGTTTTTGAGATTGCCGTTGATAACCACTTAGGGATGTGCTCCGTTATACGTTGATGCAAACGCCGATCTGTCTTGCCTATGTAGACGTCATTGCAACTGCAACTGAACTGGTATATTACGTGGGAGACAGACTGATAGGTTGAGTGTGTATCACCGCTACAGAGAGCGAAGCCCCTAGTGCTTAGCACGATACGTAGTTGGGCCGCTGGGTAGGTGAGTTTCAACGCCGACATCAATTTGTGACTAATGTTGTTAGTCAGGTGGTCACCTTTGAATTGAATTTGCAGAAATATGTTCTTTTTCTGCGCACTGCAGCTGATCACTTTTGGTTCTCTCATCTTACTGTGGATATCCACAAACTTTTCAGGGTAGCCGTTATCCACTAGCGTTTCCCTAATAAACTCTTCTTCTTTCCCCAATCGATCTGCTGTGCAAATCATTCTGGCTCTATGGAATAACGTTTTCACTAGCCCTCATTTATAAGCAATACGTGCGAAGCTGGAAAACTGCAAGTATTTTTCCAATAACGCTGATGGTCGAGTTAATGGAACTATTTTCAAAGCCCCAAAACCGTCGGAAACGACGATCGAGCTGACTGAAATTTAGATGGCACCATTGACAAAATTACAGTAAAAATGTTCTCTCTCCTTAAATGTGATTTTACTGGATATTCAAGCTGTCCAACCTAAAACGGCGTTCGAAATGGAGCAACCAAAATTGAGTTCGCAAATAACCACCAGTCAGCTGGAAATAGGTTCATCAAACCAATCAGACATAGAGGAAGGTGAGAGTGTGTTGAACAGTAGCAAGCAAGAAAGTTTCAATAAATAAACAGTGATAACTAAAAAATGACGAAGAACAGACATTTTATTTTCCAATCCAGGTTAACTGGATGTTATTAACCCTTGTCCTAATATAACTTTCCCAATTTCAATGGCAGTTTCAGTGCTTCGAGGAGCTTACGTAGGATTAGGTTGTATCTGCAATGATCTCAACTAAATGGATCGTACTGACATAGAGAGATAGAAATATGAGACGTGAACACAGAACGGGGGTTCCGACAGTTTGGACAGACCTGCCTTTACAGACAATGTTTACTCTAGTCAGGTCAGCAAACGTCAGTGGAACACATTGGCCGGAACATACTAGGACTGAATTTGAGAAAATTGACTGAGACAAAGTAAATATTCTCGTTTTAGCAATCACCTTCAACAATGTACAGTCAACGTTTGCTGATGTGAATCGGTTAGGAGCCGGTCACTATAGATACTGGTAAGATTTTGGAACAAAAATACTTTTCCGACTACATTCTAGTGCCCAATACACCAGTGCAATCCGCTTATTTAGGACTAATCTGTAAATAGAGACAGATAAAGAAAAAATCTGAAATTGGCACTTGGACAGGGAACAATGATAGGGGACACGCGAAACCAGTATTCGGATATCTGAGAAGGGAGACCACCATTCTGACAACTAATCTATAAATAAAGAAAAGACCTTTCTAGTTATGCTAGAAACTTTGACTTTATATTTCAAGTGGATAAGCGAGTGTTTCACTAGATTGAATTAGTGCTGGTCAAATAACCACAGTTCACTGACATCGGTGTGATTTCAAAGTGGACTTCAGATGCTGCTCTGTTTAAATAAGCTCAAACGTGTACAGCGTTTACCGGTTTAACGGACGATTCTGTTTAATCTTATTTCGGAATGAACGGGCAAGTTGAACCCTATTCACACGAGGTTGTGGTTGGGTGTTTGGATGTAATCGTTCGGTTGTGTCTTTTATGAAGTCAATGGCTTTGTGATTTTCATGCTGGTCTGGCGATCACGAGAACGGGAGTAAAATTTCCAGTTTGGACAAGGATACGCATTACTGATGAGTGAAACTCGAGTCTAGTGCTTCCTTACAAAGTGGGCTGGCTGAAAGGCTTGTCTCAATGCAAAGGCTGCAATCAGTCGTCAGTAGTGTTTGAAGAGAGGACAAAACTCATTGTCGGGAACATTCTTGATAAGTAACGATGTAGTGCGCCGAAGATGTGACAAGTTTTGTCTTCCCTTATGCACAACCAGTGTGCTTGTCAAAATCAAACGGTCATCACATCACTTGTGGTGTGTCTACATGGTATGAGCTTGAGTAGACTGAAAATTATTTTTGTGGAGGACGAGTCAAAGAATCCGGTTAGCAACATTGTAGAAGTGCCAAAAATGATCGTCACCATTAGATGTAGGCAAAAATCTTTAGTCGAGGTGGCATTGCCGAGATAGGAATATTTGTGCTAGATCAACATCAAAAGAAGTTTGGTACCATCAATTCTGTCTATCTTGACATTCTGGTCAAGTAGCTAAAAGATGTTCATTTTCGGCTCATTGGATCACGTTACAGTTTTGTCTAATTTAACTGGCTGAGCTTGAGACATTGCACTTATGATGATGACATCAGTATCTGCATAAATGTATACTTGCTGCATGTTTTGCATGCTTTGTATCCTTTCGTAGCTCTGGCCTACACACTGGTAATAAACAATCACCTGACGACCTATCGTTCCAACACACACACAGTTGAAGCCACAGCAACTATTGTGGTTGACTTCAAAAAGGTAGTCATGGACGCAGAGCAGCATAGCTCTTGAAGTGAAAAAAATTACAGTGATACATCCATTTTACACAATGCTCATAACGAAAACCACAACAGCTTGTATTGTGGACAATGTGGAAGGCTGATTCACAACTAGCGAATTCAACTCCAACGGTTGGTCCATCCCACTACATTAAATCAGACTTCTAATGTTTATACCTATCCATCGAGCTGCCATAGTGGTCTAAGCTTATGTTCAGTTATTTCAAAGATATGTCAAATAGTCTGTCTGCATCACAGGATTCGACCGGCTTTTTGTTCAGGTTTTAACAATTGTCTGTTGGTCCCGCACAGCTTATGGCTTCTGCTTCGTGACGGTCAGAATGTCCACCAGCCATAACTTTCTGGAATGTGCACAGTTAACAGCTGGGTAGTGGATTGTAACGGTGTTATCCAACCACATCAGCATGTAAGCATCTCAGGGCATGAAACTTACTCGAGATACTAGATATTGCGAATATCCCCTTATTATATTAAGCTGGCCTATGACTTTCACCCTATAAAAGCCATCTCCTCAAACAGATTGTAAGTTGGTTGTCTTTAAAGTAGATAGGCCATCACAGTACAAAGACAGCCTGGTGCATCAAAGACAAACATGGCGGTATTTTGGTGACAGCTGTTCGAAAACATGTCATCCACATTCACTGGTAGGCTACAAGGCTACTTTGCGGCTATCAATGCAACACCGGTAAAGATTGCGTCATAGACCACTACCAAAAGAGTGAATACGGTGTTACTTAACTCGACATGGTTGATCTACAATTAATTGCACGTGTGCGATAACGAGATACAGGTTATGCTGATAAATAAGGCTGAGGACCGATGCTATCTGTAGCCCGTTAGTTGCTCTCTCATCGGCAAAGATTATCCAATTTGATGAAATAATGCCTGATTCAGCTGTATCTACTTCCAGGCAGAGTAGGGGTTGTGTTGAAAACATCTCACCAACCGAGCCAGTACTGTCAAAGTAGTTTATACTTCTACAAAAATGTACTTTCGACGGCGACGTGTATTACGTCAAGTCTGGGTTCTGTAGGACTAGATTGCGCACGTTATTATAGCATATGTTGTTAGTTGGCTGTCCCTATTCCAAAAAAATAGTCATTTTGCGTTTACCTTCTAGCGTTTCACTCACCAGTGTTTTTTAAAATGCTGTTTGTGAATGGATGGTCAAGCCGCAAGTTACCAAAAAGTCATTTACTGGAGAGCATATTCAATTGTGATGAGAACGCATTGTCCAACCTTGTGGTGCCGAACGTGTGAATGACCCCAGAATGTCACCGATCAAACAGCTTAGTTAAACCGCTGACGGCCTTGCTGTTCTGTTACTTTATAGAGGAGAGATCGTGCAGTATGATGACTGGAAACGCCACACGTCCCTCACTGCCTCAGAATGATCGCTTGGGGTACAATATTGCAATATTGGTTGAACAGACACACAGATGATGAGTGAGCTGTCCATCTGTTGGTTGAGAAGTCAACAATAAAACGTCAAAGGAAACATGAAAACATTTGCTTTTACAGAATAATTGTGCCTTTCATGCCGTTGTGACTTACTGGAATCACATGTGAAACTTCTGAGTTTCTCTGGTGGTTTCGTAGCACAGACGATAGAACTCATGCGGCTTACGGGCATAAGACTCTTGGCGCTAATTCGAAATAACTTGAAAACAGGACTTTTTTTGATACTTTTTTAAAATTTAAAAACGTGTCACACAACCTATAATTTGTTCATTTAAACAGTCCGGTTATTCGTTTAGAAAAGTTCGTCGTAAGACAAACGGTTAAAATTGAACCAGGAGACAAGTAGTAACAGAAGTATGGTAAGTGGTTTCTTGTCGTTACGTTGTTTGTGCGCTTGTAAGAACTTTCTTTGAACGTACTGACAAATGGTGTGAGCCATTAGGTTGACACCAGCTTCGACGTAGATGCATCATGCGGATAGTTTTGGATTAAATATACACACGTTCATTCTAGCAGTTTGATGAGCCACTAGACACGTAAGGATTCTGGAGTATCCCTCTGGAGCTTGGCACTACGCAATTGAGCTGTAGATATTTCAAGAACAAAGTCATTTCCGACGCAGAATATTAGTAGTTCACTCCTGACAATCCTGAACAACAGATGAGCTGGTCACAGCATCTGTTTATAGATGTGGTAAATTCTGTGTGAAGGAGTCCATTTTTTCCGTCCACATCCACCTCCTTTCTCGAGAAAACGATTTTATTCACTAGGAATGATCAGAAATGTTGTAAACAATCGAGAGGTAGCCTAAACTATTTTCGTCCCTGTTCGGCTTTTATTTCGTTATGCTCAGTGGCTTAGTGACCTTAATTGCTATTTTTGGTAACTGTTCTTCGATTTTCTGTTTCGAGAATGTTTGTAGGTGGCTATGTATCTTGTAATTTCCTCCTTGCCACACACGCTGTTAGAGCGGAACAAAGCTACTTCTTGCATCCGTCTTTTGATTTGTCTTGGGACCAATTAACGGAGACAGTGGCGTTATTTTCGGCAGCAAGATTTTCCGTTTTATTTATTACAAGGAGAAGAATCCGATTTCTGTCATGCGCATTACCATACCGTGAACGAACCAACTTATTCTTTTGAGGGTTTGTGACATACTGTTCTGTAATTTATTCAACCCGTCCGTTAGGTTTGTAGGATAGGAGGAAGTCGACTCAACAACAGCGGTGAGATTCCGACTACATTACCGTAGAACCGTTTATCAAAGGAGCTTTACCACTCACTGGTTAGGGGCTGTTAACACTCGCACAATTGTAGCAGGCTATTAGCAAATGTATAGTCTGCCCCACAATTATAAGGTCACTTGTTTTGAGGCTAAGGTTTTGAAGACTGCGCGGAGTGACATTTTTTCATGACAGTACAAAAGTGGTGGCCGTTGATGTGATTGAATTCCTGTCTTAAAACTGCATGCAGTCATAGGGGTGATCAGAAAACCTGTTACACAATTACAAAACCATTTATGTGACAGCTCTTCTCCTTGTCTTCACTACGAATGTGACAGTTCACACGTTGAGTTGTACTCAGACCAATGAGATCGTCACCAACCACTAGTGAAGTGATGGCAGCCGAGCGAATGGCAGTAACAAGTCAGTATGTCTTGAAACTCGATGAACTGCAGCCAATTTTCTCCAGTTAAGAATGATTAGGGGAGGAGCAGTGATTTCGTTATCGCGTGAAGGGGATTGTGGCGGTGGACTGATTGTGTACGGCTTGAAGACACCGAAAACCGTAGTGAACAATTCCATTCCAGCTCGTAGAAAGGATGGGAAGAAGAGAAGTTGTATATCTCAGGCGGAAGGAGTATTATTTGAAGGGGATTTTAATACTAAGACCCCTTTCTTTTCAGTTATTTCTTAGTGTAGAATTGTCCCGCTGACTACGGTTGTATGGCATACATTGGTGCAAATACTGTTCCCTGTTGATTTTAAATGATTCGGATGGTTTGAAATGTTACTATCATGGTTTGTATAAAAAGCTCGGTATATGCAGTGGACGATTTTCTAGATATAGCATTGTAGTCTGGTGAGCCTTTGGTCAACGGAACATTAGGGAATTGGTGTTTTGTAAGGAAAGAAAAATGTTTGGTCAAACGTTCAGACACTTGGTATTCGACTGCTACCAGCTATGGACTAATACAATAATAGACCTCTGATGTTTCAAAATGACAACTGTAGCATATATCTCAGAGGAGCAACTAGTGACCAACTCGTGGCCAACTTTATGCACTGATCTGTACCCTAATTTTAAGTCAGCACAGAATCTGTGGAATCAACATCCAAGTTTATGTTTTACGACAGTCGAACTTTTTGGTCGGATGATTAACCGAGAGTTACTAGTCCACAGTGAAGTAATACCTTGAAATGTCATTAATGGTATGAACAGACTTTGTGTTGAATGGAGGTCATATATCTTTTCAAATTCTCACAGTAACACCAAAGATATGAACAGTCTTAACAGTGAGATATTTTTTTGATAACTTTTATTATATTATGAAACATTAACACATTTTTATCTCACTAAACATCACTGTTTTCTAACTTCTTGCGTGAAAACTAAACTGATCTGTAAAATCTGCTGTCAGTGTGGTCAAAAACATGTCTTTATAGTTGTGGGATAGACTGTGCTGACAAACCGTGACGAAATATCAATAACATTTCAGAAGTACAAAACGTTATGTACGGACCATGACAATTAGGACAGTAGAACTGTCTTAGTTAGCCTTAAAAGCAGAGGAAAAACAGCACTGAATCCGTAAGAAATCGACTGATACTAGTGATCGTTTCATTCACCTCATTAACTGTGCTTACAAGAGTAGTGAGAACACATGGTACATTCGTAAATCACGGCCGGTTGCGACATCGCAAGTACGTCGAATTGTTAGTTAATAAGATGGCTTACAGTGCATGAGTGTATTTAGTCTTCATTGTGGATCGGAGACCAAACCCTTTGGTACGGTAGACACCTGTACTTACCGTTGCTAGTCTAGCCATTGTGGTCACATATCTGGTAAACTGATTATATGGGCATCTTCACAATCCATCAGTATTTCCTTAAGGCAACCCAAAATAATTTCGCGTAAAAATGAACACTATGGGTTTATCGGCAACAAGCTTCATATGGTAACTGCTGGATTTCGTTTGTTACACCGTACTGTTTTTAGCTGCCGACGGCCGATTGAAAAAACCACATGTTGGCCAGAGGATGACATGCTCGTGAATTATGAAGCGTCAGCCATTCAGCCGAAGCTCCGTGTGATGCCGATAATCCCCAACTCCTATCGTTCATTGTTTTTTAGAAAGATCGCCACTTCACTGTCAAGCTCAACGGTACATTTCCTAGGAGATACCGTGATACAAGTCATTCGCCATAAACTTCTGTCCTAGGACCTCAATTTTGTATTTTGCTTCTGCTCTCTCAAAACATCTAACGCATCATTCGGTTACGTGTACATATTACTGGTCGGCTTAAATTGGGACTGTTTTGATTTCTTTCAATCTGTAATTTTTTGTGTGAATCTTACAAATTTACAGAACTTGCTGAATTGGTTGAACAATCTAGAAGAATTCATATCTGTGAGTGAATCATTGCGGTCAAAAACTGAGTAACATTCACTAACTGCTGACAAATGTACTTTTAATGCTTTATTCTGGTTAGAAGTCGTGATGGTTTAAGATGAATAACAGTAGACGAATGACTGAACCGTAATACAGAAGAGATTCACAATGAAAATCCCAGATTGTGTGCTACTGGTCCCGATGAATGTTCTTTTCTTTCCCTATAAGTCTCATTCAGTCGGATGATTTCGAGTCCGAATGAAACAATGGATAATTCAACTTGATGATCCCTTCACGTGTGAAAATTTTCCATAAGATGTTTTCATTGCAATCCGACGATAGCCGACGACTTTCAACGAGACAACAAAACTGAGATACGATGTGTCATTGTGAATTATTTCAGGGAACAAGGAGGAATTTTTGTTAATAGAGTATGAACTTTGTAGGCGTACTACAGTCTCGTGTTGTAGCTGCCTACAGGTGCTGATTCCGGTTTCTTTACGTTATGTTATTCAATGAAAACGAAATCATATGTAATTTGTGTCATGTAACGTCATATTCGTTAAGCCGAATAAAAAACCCTAGATCTGTCGAACTAGTTAACGCCTGGTAATATGAATTATTATTGTTATTGACCTTCTTTTTGATGTAAAGAGAGTTTCAGCGGATTAAATGATACAACCGAGTGGAGAACAAAAATACTGTATTGTCATATCATAAGAGTAACGACATTACCTCTTGTTGCTGACTGAAGTGGGAATGAGCCAAGCCGACATGGGTCGGGATTCAATTGAGCATCAATCACAAATTACCGCGGTTCCGACCTTCACACAGATTTTTCAACCAGTCCCATTTGAAAAGGAACACTAATCCCGAGCTTTGCTCATACTAGAACTCGTCAACACTGCACACTGTTGCCAAAACCACGATTTGAGTGTTAGCCTAACGTTCACGAAGCAACTATGTTGACCGCTGAGTGTAAAAGTCCTGATCATTTCTGAGTGATACTTAACTCAAGCTGATCAAAGCCCCAACTATTCATCAGCAATAAGTCAGACTAGTCAGTTAATCTTCCTAAATGATAACACATTCAGTTTCACCATGTGGATCACTTCAGTGAATACTGTTTGTAAAGCAACGCGTCGGTTGCTAAGAAGACAGAATGTTTAAGTAGGACATCAAGATGAGAGTCAGCAGGAATTCCGTATTGTTTTTATGGCAACAAAACACAATATACTAACTTATCACGTCCCTCATACGCTTTTGTAGACGTTAAATACTTTGTACGTTTCATTCACCTGTGTGCATAAAAGGCGAATTTTTCGTACGGATGTGTAATTATAAAGTATCCAGTTTGAAACATCGTAAACTGGGTGTGATAAATCAGAACTACTAGTCTCATTTCGGTTGGACTGCTGCATTCTAAAGTGGAGTATGATCCCCATTTCCGTATAAGTTGAGTGTTATTCACTTTATACACGCATGCTCTCATCCAGTCAAGTTCTTAGCATCATTTGGGCACTGTCTGTCTATCGGTTGTTGATAGCTCTGAGCTGAAGAAAACATAGCGATACGCATCCTGAAGAGCATGGCTAATAATTATGACACATTCAACATTTATCGCATTCAGTGAGGTTCAGCTCAGTTATCGGATAGCGCAAATCGGGTTGGCTGATTAAAAAAAGGTGTTTTAGTTTGTTACCAACCATGAGATGTATGCTATAGTAGAGGAACGAAGTGGGCCAAGAAGAGTTTTCTCATTTGGTGCTCGTGGGATAATAGCGCAAGGGATTGCAGACGATGTGTTAAGTAAAAATGACAGGAGAAGACAAGTGAACGTTAGTTGTCCGAAGAAAGTTTATGAGTAGAATTTTGAAGAAATACTTTTTTCTGGTTAGTTGAGAGAAAGCATGGAAAACCACATTTAGTTGCATAGTACAAACTTGAAATATAACTATGTTTTGCAAGACATATACTGGAAACAACAGAATGAACGACAGTAATCTCCGGTGTCGAAAAACAGCTTTGATGAGCCTGTTGGATGGTTGCAATTTGGGTAAGAGCCCAGCATTGCATAGTCATCGCCTGTCCGAAGTTGGCTTATTGATGATTTATAGTTCCTTCACCTTCAGCGATAGACTGGAAGTAGTTTTCTTGACGATGAAACAATGTGTGAAAATTGGACATTACAGCTGTGTAGCTATTCAGTACACAGGATTACACAGAATACTATTGATTTACTGAAAATCCTCATGTATGGCCCAAATTCACACCTAATTGAGGACAAATGTAGTTTTGTGGTTAATCATATTTGCCGAAACAAACTTACATATATATCGAAATCATACCTTATAGACTTTATTCAAGAAGCTTGTATTGAGCTTCTCACCAATGTTCCATCATAACTAACGTGTACAAGCAATGTATAGAAATTCAGGAAAAAGAGATCAGTGCTCTATTTCAATACATCACAACTCCTTTTTATACTAAGATTTATTGATTTACTAAATCAACTAAACCTTTTTGTGACTACCGAGAACGACACAAACCTCCGGTCGTGTGTATACTATAATCACATGTAAATAAAAACTAGTTTGTTATCCAGATAAGTGGTGGTTGAAAAAATCTGATTTCCATTTGACAGTAAGACGGAGTGCATGTAGGGATTCTGGGGACTCCGCGCTGTTTTGTACTATTGAATGACACAGATGTATTTGTGAAGTAGCACTGTATTTCCGCGTGTTCTTCAATAATGCAAAGTCGTTCCTTCACGTAGCACTTGTGTGCTTCAGACATACTGTAGATGAGACACGCACAGTTTATGCAGCCACTGGGTAGTAGCAACATATGAGTGGATTGAATGTAAACAGGCGAACTCTGAACAGTTTCAAGTATATTTCGCGAACTCATCAGAAACTCCGCAAGTAGCCAGAGTCATAAAGAATATATAACTGCTGATGAATTTTGAAAATTATTTCCCATAGGAGAACTTGAAAAAGGTTAACGGTGGTACGTTAGATGTCTTACAAAATGACAATATTCTGACATCTCATCCATTATTTCTGCGTACTTAACATGCACACTGTTTGATGGGGGCAAGTAGCAGTTCCGTTGTGTTACACTAATTTCATGTTTTTTAATCAATGAGCACGCTTCACTTGTGTTTACCCCCTTCCTCTTTGGTTACCTGACTTACTATCTCAGATATGACTAGACCGATTTTTGCCCTATTGCTTGCCTTCATTATATAGTGTATATGTCAGTTTCGCAAAGTAACCGATCAGATATGAACGAAATATCACGTTGCAAGACAGTCAACGTATCGGGGTTGATCATTTTCAAATGCCGATGAATTCTTTTGACTGCTTACAGTTTTGCGCTCTCTTTCACCATGGTCATTTAAGAAAAAAATTGTTCGCGAGATAGACAATAAACGATGACTCTTTTGAATTCGGTTCAACATGCAAACAACATTTTCCGCTTGGATCCTATTTTTTGTTGGTTTAGAATTTCAGGAGGTTTCTGAAGAATAGTCGTCGGTTTCAGAGCTACGTAAACTACAATAAAATACATATTTGTTTGAGTAGTAGCCAATGGTCATACACATATCTACCAGACAAAGTTAACGCGAAATGAGATGACTGTATGCGAGAAATGAGAAGCGTGTGTGTGCAGTTTAGTTGCAAAATTTCTTTTAAGTGTTCGGGATGTTTCGGTAACATAAATGTTGAGTACCGGTAATTTCAAAAACGTTCAACGGAAAAGCTTATTAATGCACTACAGTATTATGAGAGAGAAAGTGAAACTTAATGTGAGTGGAAAAAGCGTACACAATCGCTGCTTAAAAACCAACTATGACAGTCTTGACGATGAGCACTACTCAACAAACAACAACACGCTGATGAAGCGTAAATTGTTCATTGGTTGGTTGAAGAGTCTTATCAAAGAAATATCGTAAGAACAAAGGCGAAATTTTGTTGTTTTTGGACAACAGCAACTCATCCACACAACTGCTGACTTCAGTAATTTCAAGCCCATTTTGTCGCTTGCTGAAGCTCACAATTCCTGCAGAACATTTGTAGCTGAGTGTTAAAGAAGTTTACGTAGACTTTAGAGTTTTCATCCCAAATGCCTGATGCATATTTGGGAAGCAAATTGTTAAAGCTTGAGTTTGAGGAGCACAGAGTTACACAAGATAACCAACCCATGTTTACTGAGATCGAAGTCATTATTTATAGTTTGCAAAAACTACAAACAACTTGATGGTTTTTTAACTAGATGAAAACATGGTCGTGAAAAAAAGATTACAACAGGTGCCTTAAATAGAACTTACTGTTGAGGACAACGATCCATGTGAAGTCGTCCATAGCATCAAAAAGCCGGGCAAAGCAGTCAATCACAATGACTTTCCAGACTACATTGCAGCGACAACCTTCCGAAGCTGAGGATTCTGAGTACCAGCTAACACATTCACTTTCAAGACAACAAGTAAACCAACAGAAAACTATGCGTAAACTTTGTAACACAATAAAATATTTGAATCCCTCCGTCACCAGTAAAGACTCATCCAAACAAACGCAGCCTATTCTTCCTCCTAAGGTCCCAAGAGCTTCATTCATAGTTTCATATGACAACTTCAAACAAACCAAGCCTCGCCTGGCTTAGTCGTTCTTACTTGACTAGATCTTTGTGTCTGACTGTTTAATACAACTTTTCACAACGATCAAGTTAGTTCAGTCCGTAGCTGACTGATACCCGCCTAATTCTGTTCATCATTTCCATTGATCTACTCAATTCTTCAAACGTTCTACTCCCGTGACGACTTCGAATTAACAAGACAGCAAGCTTGTGTTTGTATGACGATATTTGTCCGGACAAATTTTGTTGCATTCTTACGAGTGCATGAAACAAATCGTTTATATATCAACATGAGAACTCAATTGGACTAGCAAAGAAAGCCGAATCACAGAGCTCATAATCGTTGTCCCCACCATCGTAACGACAACCCTACAAATGGTTGTTGTTTCTGCAC
>LUCH01004750.1:0-45802 GCA_013368495.1 Paragonimus heterotremus | reverse complement strand
AACCCGTGTATTGCTTTGTCGAATAACTAACCCTTGTGCCATCCGCTTTCTTGGATCACAACATAAGTATCAAGAGTGGGCATTATCTATCAACAAATTAGCTGTCATAAAAGTCTAATGTTTCCCGTAATCCTTAACCAACGGCTGTCAGTATGAAACGTAAGGTCAGATTGTGATTTCCGTTATTCAACTGGCGTTACAGGTCCCTGTATCCAGCAACTGAAACAGTGACTTCGTTAGCTAATCATACCTTACATTGCACTCGGTTCAACTTGAGACACACCGTCTGTCCCAAGGTATGAAATGCAGTGCAAATCCGCATTACTCAGTAAGAAAGAACAACTGACATACATGAAAATTTAACAAACCAGTTAACACGAAGATTGGTAGATC
This sequence comes from Paragonimus heterotremus, assembly GCA_013368495.1. NCBI lineage: Eukaryota > Metazoa > Platyhelminthes > Trematoda > Plagiorchiida > Troglotrematidae > Paragonimus > Paragonimus heterotremus. The sequence goes on along the minus strand of LUCH01004750.1, from coordinate 45,409 downwards.
CAATCATTTCGTACTGATTCATCGGTATCTAGTTTACGAGAACATGGATAGGTATGTTAGCAAGCAAATAAAGGGGTGGATAGTGAGTAAGTAGTTTAGGATAGGTCACTGACTCCAAGCAAATGACGTCTACAAACAGTTGTTGCTGAACACAGAGAGCCGACTTGGGTCGACTGATTACCACTGCTTCAGAAAACCGCAGGAATCTTGGGTTAGAATGACACAACAGGATTCTGAATGCACAAGATGGATCAATCGCATGACCTTCGTTCAGAATTTGTTTAACGATGAAGGAAACGGGATATTTACGTGTTTCAGCAAAACTGCTGTTCCTCGGTAATGAATTTCCACACTCAGTTTGGTAAATTTTCCTTCACTCTGAGGCTCAGGCATCTCTCAGGTCAGCCTATGTAACATTCTCCGCAGTTACATACAAATTAGTAAACGCAGTGTGAGATGGCATCGATGTCCTGATCTCCCTTTATTGAAAGAAGTGGCAACTTCTCAGTTCAAGCGATTACACGGAGTTCAGCTACAGTAAAAGTTCGCTTAAATGAATTTACCAGTCATTGTACTGTTTGATTTATGATGTAATCACCTTCGAAGGAAAGCTCGATGTAGACCCTCTTTTTCCCTATACTGATCACCTCTTCAGATGAGGATTCTGTCTACTCTACCTTTCTACGAACGTTTTAAATAATCATTTGATTGTAGAACAGAAGTGATCAGGTCTATTTTCTGTGCAGGGCTGTCGTCAGTACAGATTCGTATTGTTCGTTGAACAGAGTGTTCACTAGCATTCGCTCATGATGAACGGGTGTGAAGCTGTCGAAGTTTAAGTGATGACCCGACCATGTGGATTTCGTAGTCAGCTGTTCTAATCCAGCCATCTTCTCGGCGACCTATGAGTTAGGTCTATAAATGGTAAGCAGTTTCTGGCGTCAAATTCAAACATAACCTTCGGGTTAGGATAAAAGCCATTTGAGTGTTGCACCAGGTTATCAACCATCATTTTAAATCGACTGAAGTTTAATGTGCCATCGGAGTAACACTTGTAATACGAAAAGCTTCCTACTTCTGTAGTCGGCTCTTGCTTAGTTTTTAGCATGAAAAAGTGAATTTCTCATGGCCACTACGTCTGTTTGACGGTAGGACCGCTCGGGAAAACGAAAACTGATACGCTCGGTACAAAGCAGCAAAACTCCCTTCAGTACGTCGGTGGGAAGTGGCAACCCAATACGATTCATTTCAACGAGGTCACAAATATGGTCTATCATTTCGTGCACAAAAGGGAATTGGTTGTTTCAAACGTGGAAATGTCATAATCGTTTCCATGAACTGTACTTGGGGACGAAAGACAAGGCATATGTTAGGGTGTGGATATTATATCCAGTACGCTATCACGTTGAAACCAGGTACGTGTTCAGAAGTGCAAAATACGTTTTCGTCGTACTGACTGCAGGTTAAGATTAGCTGTCAGGTAATCCCGTTACTTGTTAGCTTGTTCGAATGATTCACCGGCTAAAGTAGAAGACAGGGTTGAGTGCTCCACGAATCATTACATTTCAGTTAAAAGTACCACGCATTATGTTAGCAAGAAGTCGAATTTAACGACTACAACGAGATATTGAAGGTGCATGCATGCCCAATTGCAATTTATCCGTTAATTTTACCTCTAGGCACTATTCTTGCAAAGTTAAAAAGCCATAAGTCCATCTAAGAATGAACAGAGACCATACGACCACGACCACCAAGCCAACCCCCTGTATAACTAACTCAGACGACATTTGGAGGCTGTAATAAATCTATTCAAATTATGTAACCTCCATTTGTATAGGCTGCATAATTAAAACTAACGACTATGGTTTAGTCATTCTTTTCATTCCCTTTGAGTATATTTCTCTTGCAGCAACGTAACACGTGTAATTCCCAGGTTATTGGTTATTTACATTTTGATTATGCTTATGGAAAGAGTATTATCGTATTTGCCAACCTGGCTTATAAAACATATCACAGATTTTACTGGACACTACAGACTATTCTCCCAGCGGTTTTATACACCTTGTCAACTTTGCCACTTTTTTTTTATTCAGTCGGTGGTGGAACCGCTGGCTCAGTTCTAGCCAGCAAACTGGTTGAAGCATTCCAACAATTAAATCAGACAAGAGGACCATGCTTCCAAAGAGAACAAACGCTACCTGGACTATGTGTATCACAAAACCAGTATCTGCAGGTTTTACGATCACGACGGCGGCCTAAACAGTCTCTTCCTTCTTGTAACAATCCTAGTCCACATATTCTGATCCTGGAAGCCGGACCACAAATGAGCTGGCTTCAAAGAAAACTGAGTGATATTCCGTTAGCTTCCCCACTGTTATTGGGGGTTGGTATTGATCGTATTTACAAAACAGTGTCGCAAACAGCTTCGGCCGCTGGAATGAAGGATAAAGTAAGCTGACAAATGAGAGACCCTGAGTGAACGTCTTTTTTTATTTCTCCAGTCATGAGCTGAAATGCAACAGAATACAACCAAGTATACTTATCACAAATGCCAATGACTATCCGAACTCGTCACCCCAGCCTTTCAACCATTAGTCCTGAAATTACACTCATAATCCCGCAACTTACCTTCCCTGTAGCTTACCGATGTCAGTGTTTCTCTCGAGCTTCTGTTATTCGCAGACCAAGTTGGCCATCATAAATTAACTACCCTTGAAACTTTGCGGTTCGTGACAGCTCAACCCTACACAAATCGGTTATGGTCGTCATTCATCCGACCTGACACAAGAGTTGTAAAATGAAGGTACTTCAAAATGTGCTACAATCATTTTTGAATCTAGTTGTACTTCGGGAAGTATAACGCCCAACGGAAGTTAGTACATCCCAAGCTATCTCAAGTGAAATTTTGTTAGATATTACATAGACAAAATTGCTGCACCTGAGTAAGTGGAATAAACAGTTCTTAAGTGAACAGAGAACAGTTCAAGCATTGTTGATATAACTAAAGCCCATATCCACTTTCACTCCGCCTATCGTACACTCAGTTCACCCCCAAACCCTTCTCGCTTGATTCCTTGACCGTTAAGATGACAAGGTGGAATGAGTAGTTAGACGGCACCCAGTCGATAAGCTGCGTATTGTTTGAGCATCTATTTCATGCGTGAAATTGGTAACATCAAACCAAACGATGGCACCCAAAGCGGAGTGACGCAATTTAGGCTGATTCGCTACGCCGGTATGTGATACAACTTGTATGAGATGTACCATAGCGGTAAACAAATGTATCCACTGATCCTGGCACCCTTATGAACCAACAACTAGAAGGCATGTCTTGCGCAGCATTCATACAGATATTTGAACGTATGGACAGGTATTAACATTATACGAGACTATTTTTATATTTGTTATAGGTGAGGTAATGTAAGTTTAAAACATGCATGGCTAACAGAATTACACTGTCCAGTGTGTTATTCACTGTTACTGATACGATGACTCGATTAGATCAGCAATGCAGCGGAAAATCAACAACGCAAACCTAGAAATCTCGTTTGACTTTCAACCATATTTTATTCATCGTCCCTCTTTTGTCCGCCCCATAGCTCTACTGCGTCACTCTTCCACACACCCGAGTGTGGCCACGTATGGGGAATTTTTAATGTTAATATAAATTCCATAATTAGAGTACTAACGTACTACTAAGGTTGTGGATGCATACAAGGCTCCAGTTGGAACAGATCAAACAGACAACAATGTGTATCCTCACACTTTCTCTTTCAAAGAGCTACCTCACCCACGGTTTCCGCTTAGGAGGTTACACTTTTCGATTAGGTCAGGGTAAGTCCTGTATGATCCCTGGTGAAACGGCTGGACTTGGAACTGAAAGGTAATCCAAAGTTTGGTGTACCCGCATTGCATGTTAGTTGGGGAAGGAACATGGCATGCAACAGATGTGTTTAGATGGAGAACTTAACACATTAGATAGCCGGAGTTTTGAAACTAACGATCACAATTGGCTATTCCCTGAAGGACAACATATAAACTGCCTGATTAATCGCAAATTGTCTGTACTTGAGGCTTATGAGTGCGTTCTTTCTTCCGGATACCATTTTCTTCAAACACTTCTTTTACTTCTTCAACTGCACTTTCCATCCTTCCGTTACGATCTGGGAGACCTTCGAATGTACAATGATTCACATATTTTATTTACCCTTTCCAAACAAATCGACTGTTTATTAGTTCAGTTTCTCACTGGACTACTGAATCGATGGCTGATCCACTCCATAGTCCTCAACGATGTTGAAATTTAAACTTGAAAACTTGATTTGCTCTTGCCTGGAAGATTATGGTTTGCCCACATACTGTCGTGTTCAAGTATCGAGATACTTGGAACGATATCGAATGATGCTTGAGAATAAAAAAGTGGGGTTTGGTAACACCGGTTGCTCGTCATGTGCCAATAAGAAGACGTTTTTGGTAGGTCATGTGAGACAAATCGCCCAGTGACTCCACGGCTAAATTACTGGCGTGTCCGACTTGGTTCCGTTTGTCAAATACCAGGTGACCGTTGTGCAATCCCCGCTCACAACCCTCCTGCATCCAAAGTCATTTGCTCTGCCACTGCGGTTATCTCGATGGCCATTGTTTCCGTTATTTCAGGTTTACATCGGTCTGTCTAGGCTCTTAAACTCTGATTTTTATTTCGGTTTTAAAAATGTCGATGTCGACGTAAATGTGTACGAAATATTGATCCGAACAATAACTCGCAACTTAAGTATTCCAGACTTTGAGTTCAGTAAAAGCACTACCTGTAACCACTCATGTACATTGGCAATGCTGTTATGGCTTTACAATACGAGGCGAATTGTATTCGTCCTGACTAAATAAAAGACGTATTGTACTGTGCTGGGTTAGTTTCCTCTTTATAATATGGACAGCTGAGCAAACCTCAAACGCAAGTTGCTGCAAACTGAACCAGGGTCTATCATCACCGACCAACCAGAACAGCGATCAACTACCATGTCCACCTTGTGTGCAAATTACTGTGAGTAAAACAGTTTGTTTGGACGTCCGTGCAATTTAAACAACGGAATTGCGCGTAACAAGGTAGCGGAAAGCAACTGAACCGCAACATGATTCCTGCCTAATACCAACCACTAATGTAAAAGTTGTAAGTGATGGCTTTCCAATTAATTAGCTGTTTTTCTAGTTGGGTTCCTCTTAATTTAGGGTGCGAATGCTGCTTAGCTGTTCACCGATCTGGCTTTTCTGATGCATCAGTCACACACGCAACATGGTGTCGGAGAAGATAGGTGTGAAAGATAGTAGTTGATTATCTGAAGCGCGGTGACTATGGGGACAGACATTTGACGACACTGGTGTGTTTAGTTATTTTCGGTAGGATAGAAAGAATACCAACTGATGTTGCGACGTAGCACTGGACACGTGGAGAGAGACAGGTCTTGATAAGTCTGGTCCTTGTTGGTCTTGAAGATAAGAATGGTTGAAGCATGGCGTCAACTGACTTCAGGACATAATTCTTTGCTCAGACGAAGGAAATTATTAAACGTTTTCGAGTTTTTCAAAGAATCTCTCATTAGGGAGATTTAGTCAACCTACATGTGACGACCTTGAAATGGCTGGCGAGATTTTGCGGATTGTACGGGTGTATGAACTTAGTAGTTTGTCAGTAGGCCTAAACCGTCTGCAACCATAACCCACAAGTCTCGCTCGTAAAGGAAAATGTTTGATATGTTGCCGTCAAGGTAACAGTTTGCCGAATTTCGATGGCACGTTCATGTTGAGTCAGAGTTTGGTCTTCCTGGCCGATCACTTAAGACAGCCCAAGTTGTTCTGAAGAATTTGCACATCATCCGGACACTCCCATCATCACCATCATAGTAGCCATGAGTCTGACCAAAAGGTACTGTGGCTGGGGCCACCGCCCACCTCAACAGTGACGTGGAATATCCTAGAAGAAAAGTTACTAAGAAGGTTGAGAATTAATAAAAGAAGACTAGCCGGAAGAACTAGAAATGGTATGAATACAGGTACGCCATTGACTGCGACACATCACCATCTCAGATAGCAGCCCTAACCAGTGGTTTAAGTGATCACGAGGACCTCATCCAGGCAGGCGACACCTACCCACTTTGCTCAGTGGAGTAGTCAGGGTCTTCATATTTCGTGACCACGTTGTTGCTTGACCACTACGCGGTTTTACCCAACTGTTGGTGGCCTCAGCATATAACGCCCGGAACGATAAACTATCAGATGACGTATGGAGTACGTGACCCAACCATCACCATCTGTGTACCGTGATTAGTTGACTAATTGATCGCACATCCCGAGCATTCCGGAATACGCGCCGACGAACGGCCACATTGCTCACGCGATCAGTCCACTTAATATGGGCCAATTGACGGAGACAACGATGGTCAAACACAGCAAGTCTGTTGATATCTTCTTTGTGAACAAGCCGAAAAATAAAGCAAAATGGAACGCAGACAGGCATTATATACCCTTCCTTTCAGCGACAACCGGACGTCTTTTCGATGCCACAGATGATGCAGTTTGGCAAAGGCAACTCGTGCCTTTGCTATCCTCGCTGATATCAGCAATATTACAAGCTGACGAGATGGTGCTAGCCAAGTATGTGAAACTTTTCACAGTCTCAAGCGAATTACCTGCAATGAAGAAAGTAGGAGTGGAAATGCCCCAGTCTTGAAGCAACACTTTGCACGTTGAAGGTGCAAAGCGCCGGATATTTTGGCCATCTGCATCGGTGGTCAAACAACGTTCGGTAGTGAAGACACAAATAATACAAGCCACAGTGTATCGGTGATGGATCCTTGTGGCATGTTGCGACTGATGGGGAACCAGTGCGGCAACTGCCCATTTAGATCTAAATAAAAGTTCATCGAGGCTTTGGTTACCAAGTTTTTGTAGCGATCGTGAATGATCAACTTCGTCAGGTTAAAAACATGACAAACGACGTCAGTAGGCACTTTGTCTTCAACGGTCTTGGTCAGAGTTGTCAGAAGGTTGAAACACCTCCGTAACCCTTATGTACATCATACTTCACTTTGGTGATCAACACGAGGTTTGCCATCTTGGCTCAGGAAAATTCATTCTACAAAACATCCAATGACTCAGATCACTGGAAGTAAAGTTAATGACCCACATTTTGCTGCCTCTATGCATTCACCATTAAATGTAGATGTAATTGTAACCCATCCCAGACTTTCGGTGTGAGGTCAACTGACAAGGTCGGATTAGAAAGTCACACAAGCTATTGCGTTAGTACGAATGCACTCTTTTTAAAACAGTGGAGGATATCAAGTCCGGACTAGAAGGGTAATGTACTGGTAGCTTCTGTGTTTTGATTTACGCCCATATCACTGACATATGGAACAGTTCTTTCGAACTGTCCGTTATTAGGTTAGTAATGGTTGTCGATGTTCATTCACGTTCTGCTTATCAAGCCTGCTAGCAATTTTTGCTTCTGTGCTGACAAATCCAAGACAAACCGAAAGTTATGAAATGCCAAAGTTACTCCAAATGTGAGCGACGGCTGTGTTACAGAAAACCTTTAGGTTCACCCTCAGTATGTGGAGAAAAATCACGCTGATAGCATTCCGATCTACTGCGTTAAATATGATGAGATTTTGCTAATGAATCCTTTAATTGTGAATTCCTGCTATTCTACAAGTATCACTCCTTAAATTATCTAGCCTCTTTTGAGCAGCTTTTAGGTTGTGGCCTCATCTATTTTCCACCGGAATTGTCTAGGGGTTACATAACGGAAGAATACTCTAGACATTTACTGCTTTATACATCAGTCAGCTCATAAATCTACTCTATCTGATCACACTGTCAGCATACCCACAGTGGACACAATATTGATATCACTTGAGAAGAAATGACTACGATGGCAAACATCCTGGGTAAAGAAAGGAAGAATAGTTTTATTACAAACTTAATAAAAATGAAAATAAAACTAGGTCACCCAGTCCAAATACATATGTTGAATGTATTATTTTGGATACGCTCACTACAGATAAACTCTGTACCAACTGTGACGAATTTTGAATAATTCTATCGATCGACCATATTCGTTAAGCAAAATTTCCGAATTCCAGTAAATAACTTCAAGAGTTTTTGATTGACTATTTGTTGTGAAATACTTTAGCAGCTACTGTTACCGACTGGACGTATGCTGGGTGGAACAGCCATGCTGAATGCGATGATCTTCTCCTTTGGAAACCGCGAGGATGAGTCTAGCAAACAGTTTCATTCTTGGTATCCACACTTCTTCTCCGAACTGTTTAAAATCAATGAACCAGGTTAGTAGTGTACTACAAACATGCACTTATTTATGAGAAGGATTTGTCATTCAGAAACTAACAAAATATCAGGCGTGTTAAAAACACTTTTTAAAGTATTGTTGAGTTTAATTGAAACCATAAGATTCTACCCGTTCAGATAGTCACACTAAAAAGACAGCTATTTTTAAAAATCTTCGCACAAAGAAGTCTGAAACTCTACCGACACCAGTAGTAGTGTCTCATTTTGTATTTCACATGCAGTTACTTCGATTGTAATGTCATTTCTGCAAAGATGCAAGTTTCTGCACTTTTAGTGTACTGTTAGTTCACTCCTCCTACGTTACGCAACACGACATACGATGTGAAGTTTGAAAATAATCCACCAAGTGAGACACTCGTGGAGACACGTGTTCAATCCTGACAACCGTATCACTGTCTACCTCGTTGACAAAAATTTACGAAAACCATTATGGGTGAGGGATACTTGGTACCGTTCTTTCAGACAATACTGAATTCATCAAATCCGTTATTCCATGCTGAACTCCAACCCATGAATTTCTGAATTTCTATAGCTGAGGGGTCATCAGCTAGGGTTAACAGACAGTAACTGTCTCCTATCGAGACGATCGGGCAACCTGATCATTTCTCACAAGCGAAAGTGGTTGGGTGTCCATATATGATGATTCCGTCGTGTCTAATGTGAGGTCAGTGTGGCAGTGGTCAAAGCGGTTGCTTCATGAAGACGTGGACGGAGTTCCAGTCCCGACAGTGGCAAGGATATACACTACTGATGATCTCTAATGAGAGTGAAACTCGAGTTTAATGCTTCTTTTGTTAAAAGGGGGCCAACTGGAAATTCTGTAGGAGTGTGACAGTTGCAATCAAATTATGAGTGGTGTTCAGCGTTGAACGTTAACTCATGACGTTCTATGTTAACGCAAACATTCCCTACCTGCACAATGTCTGATTAAGTAGGGGGGTGGTGACATCCTCGGCATTGATCAAATATCAGTACGGCACTTATTCGATCTAAGAATTCCCTTACTAAAAATACTGTGTAGTGAACAACCTCATGTTCAGTGATTCGTCATCAGGCTAAATACGTCACATTTATATCACGAATTTTACAGGGAAATCATTAAAGGGGGTAAATGGGGAACGGGTGGCTAACAAGGTCAGTCGCTGTAACGTAGCCCATGATCACCGTTCTAATATCGTTGTCATCTTCTTTCAATATAATTTGTTTTCTTCATTTAACCCTCTAAGCCAGCTGGGATATTGTGACGCCCTCACAATCAGGAATTACTGGTTGCCAAAGCAGTTATCTGGCTAAGCTATCCACAAAATCCATAGGCACTGTCATTAATCGTAATCAGTTTCGGGAAGTTGCTGAACAGTGACTGCTCTATGAGAAATTCGAACCTGGTGTACGGTAACTTTGTATCAGAATGCTGTGGGTTCCCTCTCGATTAACTAGGTACAAGGGTGATGAGTTAGTGTCTAACTGCCTTTGTTTCAGAACAGTAATAACCACAACGGTTTTCAAGAAATCGGCCCCTATAATAAGGCGGTTGGTTTCCATGGCTTTCACAGAAAAGCGTTCATAGTGCAATCATTGATACTAACGGTATACTCTAACGAACCCCGGGTTAACAAATCGTGTTTGTTAGCTGTGTAAACCACCAACCGGCAAAAATTGAATACCTTCCTGTTTGTCTTATCCGACCAGAGAAACTGATCCTTTCATACCAATTAGTACTTCTCTCGCATTCCGCGTATTTGTGCTCGTGCTTGAACCAGACCTCCAATTAGCATTTTTATTGCTTAAAAACATTGACGACTTGCTTTACTTATAAAGGCTGTCCGTTGCACAGAATGTCACACCGATTCGAATAGAACTAGTAGGTAGTGTAAACCTACGCTGTGAGTCAGGGCTCAGGAGTTTTTAAGTGTCCTCTGACACAACGGATTTCTAAAACTTGGTGCCCTCTGTATGTCGTCGATTTGACATTCCCTACAGAGTTTCACCGAAACCAGTCAGCACTCATGCGCCGCTAAACTCCACCCACGACAGTATCAATCGAAATCTGCTAACATAAACCGAGTCTGTAAGGACACACAAAGTTGACGATAAAATGGTTCGCTTAAGCACTCCAACTGTATTGTTTATCGATTGACACGTCCAAGAAACATGGACTCCCTTAAATTCCCACTGGCTCCTATGATCTCGAAGGACCTTAGGTGGGAGTATGAACGATGGCCAGTATGGAACCGCCTATGCGACATTGTTTATCTTCCTTATTCAAACTAACTTGTAGGGACACTACAGGTGAAGTGTTTAATCATGCCTGTTTACTTATTAACAATCTAGCTACCGGGTGCCAACTTCGACCGGAACCAGTCCACCGGCATCCGATCACAGAGAAATTACATTCGGCGTTGTGCGATATTTTCGAGGCGCTCAGACTTCCGGTGGTTGACAAATCGGACGGATGGACCTCAGAAGGCCTGCATACCCCACTCAGTGAGTAACACGGACGGCAGTCCTTACCAAAACATTAGTCACAATGAATTCAAGTTTTGTTAACCTTCAAACTCTACCCTGACTAAAAAAATCCTAAAGAAACAGATTTTGTGAAATGCATGTTGAAGTCAGGCGGTCCACGAGTCGTCCAGAAATGGCGATGGTTGTTAGAGATTATTTTGCAACTGGTATCAAATCCATATCTTGATGGTGCGGCTAAATTTATTACAAGATACCCATTATAGCTGCTAATATTTGTTTTTAAGTCCCAGATGAGAGTTATTGTAGTAAACATGACAGTACCGACCGTTACTGCTTAATTATTGCTATGTAATTAGTGGAACTCGAATACGCTTTACTGATAAAAAAAAAAGAACACTGTTAGCGCAGAGGTCCTCAAATCCAAAATGCTGTTATGAAATTGATGACGAATGATCCCAAAAAGTAACCATTGTACAGTCAGACTCATCCTAGGCAGGTAACCACGGGCATATGGAAAGTTGGCAGCTTCCCAAAGATCACCATTTGAGAGGGATCTGTATGATTTAAAATATCAGCATCTTTCCCTGCCAAAGTAACAGACAATATGTCAGTTAAACTAAACAAGCACATATCGAATATGGAACCATCTTTTCAATCACTCGTAGAATGTGCGGTTACCAAGATACAATCAATTCATTTGAATCCACTTTGCACAACGTATTATTAGATCTAGATGTCCACAGTTTTTCCAGTCTTCTTCTACAGAGAAAAACAGCTTGAATGATTTTCATACAGCATGCCTATCTCAAGATGGATGCACATGAACAATGCCATCAACGTTTTCTTTCAAGATATCAAGTAAAACCGACTGGAAAGTTGTGAAGCTGCAACATTTTTCATAGCGTTCCACCGTTCGGACAATGGCTTTGCTTCTGTGGGGTAAACGAATTACTGGTGCGTCCTTGAAACTGAACCTTATGTCCCAAATCAACCGGCTTGGTTGGTGGTTTAGCCTGATATTTAGGTTGCAAAGTATCGTGTCTATGTCAGATAAGTTATGGGTAGCACAGATGAGTGGGCGTCGAATGAAAGACATGTCAACTATGGCCATCAGCTAACAGCCAGAGAGTTGGTGCTTCGGAGTCAACCAACCTGTTCACAAAATCAGTCGGTTACAAGAGTAGGCTAACTGCTAGTAAACAACGCAGCAGTTTCCAAGATAACTGGTAGCATCAGCATCCCACGGCCTAATTAGCCGGAATATGTCACACTGTCTGCGTCATTTCGTGCACATTGATTCAGCCCATTGCTGAAACCATAACAATAATAATAGTTGTTGCAATGGTAATTGGGCAATCAGCGGTCTTCTGTAGTCTCTGATCCCCGTCCACGCAAAGAACGGAACTAGCTGGATCAGAATACAAATAAAACAACGTTGTAGAAGAATTTACTTTCCAGTATTAAACGTCTGCAACTACTTCTTTCCTGGTCCCATTTGCATTCATTTGTCTGGCAACATCTGAAACTTCAACAAACGACCAGGTAACTGTGGGTGCCTCATTGTTTTCAGCTTCAATACATCGTGAGTTGTTGACGTGAAACTACCCATCAACAAAGTCGTTATGTCCTCTTTATCTTATGTACTCTATCCGGTTAATTATCATTGCATGTCATGATTGCTCAAAAATGAGAGAACGATAAAAGAAGAAAATGCAACGTATTACATTCCAGTTAGTCTCCAGATCAGTCCGTCACATTCGTCAAAAAATTGTTCATCACCGACCATGGGCAGTAGATTCATTCCGCCGGTTGCTTCACTGTCGGGGAAATGTGATTTTAAACCCTGCTTAACGCTTTACCTTTTCGCCGGTTACAGTGTCGCTCATGTTCCGTGTTTTGTTGAACACATTTCGCATGTTTAATACCCCTGGATGTTTCGGTTGGATATTTGACTGAGAGAAATGCTCGGACCATCACCAAACACAAGACGCTCTCGTCCTCACCCTTGTTTCGATAAAGTTCTAATTTGCTTGGGTTGTGTATTCGACGAACGTCCACCACATGCACTGCCCCTTCGATCGACTCAGGCATTACCCCCCACTACACCAATGTCCTATTGCCAAAATATGCAGCAACCCTTATGTACACGAACAAGAGAGTTATGCAGGTTTATATTCTACGGTTCGGCAAGCGAATGTTTGGTACTACTGTCGGACGGTACTAGGAAGTGACGAGTATATACAGGTGCAGCGAAGTAACGGAGAAGTTAATTATTTACCTGACTAGCTGAACTAGGAATGTTACCTCAAAGCAGATGAGTCCAGTGGTTCAAAACTCAACTGCGATCTTGGCTGGATAACAAGTGCACCGGGTACAGGAACCTTGGGGATTCTGGTGAAACGAGTAAACGCAACAAGACTTTTGAACTAGGAGAGAACTAGCGCATGCAGAGGCAATCGGCGGTGTGAATTTTCAAACTGCTTATATTTCGGTGCACACTGATGTTATCAAGAATGCACAAAAACCTCGCGATTGTCAGAAGTACTCCATTCCAAAAGTGATCCAAAAGTGACTGGAGAATTCACGAATACGATTGAAGTTCCAGTTCGAGAAATGAATCAGTGTCTACAACCGCATCTGAATATCCCAAGACTAACTGATTCAAGTGGTAAGTTGGAAGGTATGGTGATGGGGGATATGACTCACTGTAGCTCGAGTTTCCATATGCTACAGGGTGTTGTGCGTAGAACCCAAATTGTGACCGTAGGTAATCAAAAATATGATCATTAAAAATGGTCGACGAACGCAAAACTGCCATTTATAAGGCAGTCACACTGATCGAAAAAAAGTGGAGCGAAAATGCCAGTTTTTACTTATTCGCCATCAGTCTGAATATTATTATTATATTACAGTTTACAAGGAATTCAGTTGTGGGGTAAACAAAGAATAGATCGTTGATAAGGTCGGCCAAACCAATATTATACCGCGATCAAGACACTATCCGACAGGCCTGTAAGGTGGAGTTGATCAGCATAGTTCCAAAGCCTGCATGAAGTGTTTCTGGGCAGCCATGAATGAGCTGTATAGGTGAGTTTCGACTATCTCAGCTGTGGACCGTGTTGTAAACCCTTCTAAACGGTAGGCAGGTTCGTCCTAACTATTGCAATTCGATTGGCAGAATTCGGATTCTCGCCGCGGTAAATATTAACGCGAAAATCTCGGTCCCGAATAATAGTACCGCGACTGTCCCGTATTCGCTTCCAAGGGAAGCCAAAAGACGCGTTCAAAATAAGGAGCTTTATTCCGTTTTAAAACGGGATGCGGCTAGGGCGACAAGTACAACGTATTTATAACACACATAATGATCACACATTCCCACCACATCAAGGGAAACGGTTAGAATCGCACATGTGCATAGCGGTAGAAAAATTTTCAATCGATTTGAACAGTTCCGCTAGTTAGGACTGAATCAACTGGTTTTTTCTTCTTTCTCACGACAGAGGCGCACTGGGACAGTCACAGGGTGGGCGCCCTAACAGACAGAATCCTAAGCCTTATTATCCATGGTTAAACTACTTTAAGTCGGTAGGTTGAACAAAATGTCTCCACTAGACTGGCATTTTTACTAGAATCATGCTGGTTGACTTCGTTACCTCACTGCTGGGCGGCATTCACGGCCCTGTTCAAACAAGTGCGGCCAAACCTCACCGGTCCAACAGAAACAAGTGAATGAGTATAAACAGAACGAGGCTGTACAAAGACATATTTTTTAGAACTACGTTCAAGGCCGGAGTGTGGATGCGTCGTTTGGTGGCTCAGTGTTTTACTAACTGCAGTTGAGAGCCTACGCCTGACAGTTTCAATCAATATGCATACATTTTTTCCAAATGCGGCTGGTATTTTCTGTTTTGCTGTTGCATGCCTGTGTATGCACTGTTCTTGGAAGCCATGTTTTTATCAATATTTCTTTTGTTACTTCCGGTTAATTAACAATCACATTTTGGTGATTCAAACATTTAGTGTCTCCGAACCGCGTGCTCACGTTACTTCCAGTCCGGCTTTTTTGTTCACACCATGTGCGACTCTAATCATTCTGTGAATGACAAAGGCGTTTTGCAATGGAAAACACTTACGCAATCAATATTCCAAACAGTAAAGTCGGTTGACTGTAGGATGATTAAGGTTAAAAGTCCATGCGGACGTTTTTGAGCGTAAAGATCCAGATATCGTATTCAGATACTAGTAGTCCTAGCAAGCGCCATTGCTCGAGAGCTTCACATCTTAAATCGATTCCTAGAACACATATTTTTACATTATTACATCAGCACTCAACTGAGATACAATCGCACCTGGAACTGTTTTGTTCACATGGTTGATCAGCCAAACACAATTATGTGCATTTACACTATCAGGCAACTGTCTTGTGATACGAATAGACTTCGTTACTCAAAGGGATCAATCAAGTGAGTATACATAAACACTGGGCTTAAACCACGGAAGTTTAGCCTGAAGTTATGACATAGTAACGGCGGTTAAACAGAAGCCCACAAGTGAGCACAATTAAGCTGAAAAGCAGGTTTCTCAACCATTTTTTAACTTGTGATTACTTCAACCATAGTATCTCCTGCGAAAACGAGACCAATACATGTACACCTCGTATTCACAGAGGATGATCACCCACATTGCCCACTGAATGAAGTGCATCGGGTAGCTACTGTATGTAAACACGTCTCATAGAAAGTCTAGGTTTGTTCGTAAATCCTCAGTGGTATACATCTTTAACGCTGATCTAGCCAGACATCGCACAAGGCTTTCATATGGATTTATTTAAACGAACCTGTCAAATCAAACGTGCTGATGACTCCAAGTTTGTATTCTGCGACATTTTAATTGAAGTGAACCATTTACTCTTCTTACATTAACATATAGGAAACCTGTGTGGTCGTTGTCATTTGATTCCGGTGAATCCAATTTGTTATGGACTGAGTTAAATGCCTACAGAATACTGATCATATCGGTCTTCATTGAAGATGCAAAATGTAACATCTAACCCCAACTTTCCAAGGTCTACAGTCAATCGGCCTCACAATTTGGAACAATTACCGCGCGATTGTTTTTAGACACACAGTCCACAAGTTAACTATCCGGTCTTCCTACTTAATCTAGTTAGTGTTTTTGTACGTATTGGGCTGTAATTAGCTTGACGATCAACTATAGAAAACAAATCTTACTCATTACTTTATCGTCCTAATGAGTTCAATGTGTGTCTTAGAATATGCATTTAAAATGCTTGTTTCTCCTAATTTTGCACAACTCTGCCCAACTGATTTAATGTGTTCTATTCCGCAAGCCTTCACTTCAAACAGCAAACGTTGGAGTCCGTACGTTCACTGCCTCGAGCCAGTTCTAAAGAACAAACGCGCCAGAGTGACAGTTTTGTCCGAAACGGTTGTGGACAAGGTAACCCTCGTAATATTCATGTATGGTACTTCATGTTTACCGAACACCCGTCAGCCTCAGCACCCTAAATCTTTCCATCGTTTTCTCTGTTGAGTTTACAACTATCTTGATCGGAACCTTGTTAGCCCATAATCTTTACCTAGCTGCGTCATTCGTCAAACCATTGCCATTATCTAAACTGTACAAGGTCCCTAGAAACTGACTATCCCACTGGAACATGACAAATAGTTTGTACTCACATTGACCATAAACAACCCGTAGCGAGTTCGATTACAGTATATCTTTTATGAAGAAACATTACTTGATGACACTGTGGAAAAAAAAACAGTTTTTACAAAAATGCATATCCCGTCATGAAGAAGTAAAAGCAACACACAGAATCAGGTTGGGTATCAAGAAGTTGAAGCCGTCGAAGTCGATCAGTCCAAACCAGTTTGTAATCTTTTTCAGGATGCAGTTTACACCACTAAATCCTTGTTCAACAAGACTAAAATAAGTAAAATCAAGATAATTTTGTTCGTAATGATTATCGTTGCTCATCCTCAAGGCGACACTCCACGACCGATTTCATTCTTCTTTGGGCTCATCAGATAGAGGTAGTCCGAAATGGAGATCGATCTAGCAACCCTCCCTGTTACGAGCCAGTGCTCTTATCCGCCAAGCCACTAGTAAGTATAATACAGTAGTTTAACACTTCCCTTGTAGCGAGAGGCTTCACGTGCGCTCGTAGCCACACGATTTGACGTCTACCATTGTTGAACATCTGCCTCGATTTGTCATCACGGTTTTTACTCGGAATTTGAGTTCCCGTTTGTTCGCTTCCTAGAAATATGGATTACTTACCCAGGTGGCCATTTATAAATCGGTCAAACTGACTAAGAGAATCCCAGTGTTTCCTTTTTAGGTATAGAGGATTCAAAGATAGTTGATCAGAAAGGAAGTCTTTTTGTTAACCACACTAGGAAACTGAACGCCAAAATCGTGTTAAAATAAATTCAGTTTCGCAGTGAAAGCGGATACTACAGTGTTCACCTGAATAAGATAAAATCTGTCGTGAACCGGACACCGATCAAGAAGGATTGAAGCTCTTACAACCACTTAACAATTTCATGATTTCGAATTAAACGCCACCTACATTCGATCACAGTCGCTGCATTCAGATAAGCTTTTCCGTCGGCTCACTTCGTAAGGAAGCATTAGGCCCCAGTTTCCCTCTTACTAGAGCTCATCAGTATTGCATATCCTTGTCCAAGCCGGAGTTTGCACTCCGACCCTCATCGTTGTAAGACTAGTATGCTAACCACGACCCGAGCAACCTTGCACTAGGCGTGGGTGATTTGTCTTATCTAAAAACTTGTAACAAGCAAGCGAGTAGGCGGAAGGCAGAATTCGGGTAAAAATGTTTATGTAATACGAAGGGATACATACTGATTAGTCTCTTTCACGGGAGTCTTCCAGTGTTTGATCAATTGGCACGACGTTGGCAGTATACTCTGTACGAAGTGGAAAGAGAGCAGGTAAAACAATCGAAGCAAAATGGCGTACGTCGTGCTGATTTCGATTTCCCGCTATACACCCAACCGCAACCTTATGTGAATAACGTTTATGTTGCTCAGTCGTCTCCATAACAGAAACAATAACTGTATTGTAAACTCTTGCTAACTTCTTACGATATGGGCTGGCCGAAAGGTTCATTCGAATGTGACGACTGTGATCGAATTTGAGTGGTGTTCAATTTGAAATAATTAAAATCCTTGAAACTTATTTCAAGCCATTTTACATTAGCCTAAAAGGCCTTGCTACCTATCAATAACTTGAAATTATCACCTTCACACTATACGTTTAACATATTCATTTTCATCTTAGACTAATAAATTATATCGTACTTCGAAGCGAATATTTCATATTTTCGCATAATTAATCGTCAGCAGACTGCAACAGCTTGCAAATGCTGTTAACCATATTAGGAAGAAACACAAAAATGAGATATTAGAGGGCATTTCCGAAGTGCGTTCAAACTCATCATAACTTATATCTAGTGAATGTGCGTTAATCCTGCTCATAACAGATGTTATGATGACGACGTCCGAATGAAATTTGTGATTTAGCAATTTGATGACAAAATACAGATGAGAAAGTATTCCAAATTTTAACAGTCTGACAAGACATCCGTCCGTGCATAAAGAAGACATATGTTGCAATATGTTAACATTTCATTTACTCCAGTCAGTCGAGAACGTGAAACACGAAAGTTATACATGACAAACGAATAGAGATAGACAGGGTATGACACATCTACAGTCACACCATGTATCACCACCACTGCAAACCTATGGGTTGCTTCCACTACTTTTGTGCACATAGCGTCGCCTGGTGGGTTCAGAGCAGTATGGCTTCGGGTTCTGATGACGTAACGATAGTTCGAATGATCTACGTGAGTCAGGCTGGTGACCTGTTATCATGGGGTGTCAGGCAATTGATGATGCGGGGTTTCTAATAACGGATTCACCCGTTTGAAGTTGTAATGTCATGAGTTGTTTTACCTAGTTCGGGAAGTGTTCTGCCATTCGATGAGATAGCTGTCAGTCTGCTCTGTCTATGTAAACGTCATCACAACTGCAAGTGAACTGATAGACAACATGAAGGACAGAAAAGTCATACAAGCTACGTTCGCGAGTGTGTAGAACGGGTCTTTTGGTGGTTTAAACCAAACGTAATTGGGCAGGCGCATACGTTTGGGATAGGGCATATTTCAATTTGGGTTTGATGTTGTTTGCCAGATGATCGCCTACGAATTGCGAAAATAGAAATATATCTCTTTTGAACTGTTTGCACTGACTCGTTCCATCTGTTCATCACTCTGTGAATATCTATGGACTTTTCAGGCTATCCTTTTGTCAGCAACGTCTTTCTCAGCATTTCTTATTCCATCTGCAGCCTATCAGGGATACAGGTAGGCCTGGCTTTATGACATGGTTTGACCAAACCCGCTTGTATGCTGTCGGAAAAGAGCTGCAGAAGTGAAGATATTGTCCGCCCCATGTTGCTTTACGATGGACTGCGTGTTGTAATGTCCCATCCTCATACCATTTGGTAGTTTTTACCGCCCCTATGAACCGGAAAATTCCTCGACTTTTGTTACGTAACGCATCTGTGAGGCCCATTCTCTAGGCTGACGTGCAGTCGACATACCAAAAGGTGACGAACGATCGATGATGCTAACACCTTGTGAATTGTGACGTTCTGACCGGATTGAGACATTGTGGTATCCATGAGCGTTGTACGGACAAAAACCCGAAATTGGTTCGTTGACCCAACTGTGTAGTTGCCGCTACGTCCTGCCCACTTAAGCGATGCGGCACTCACATGAGGATCCATAAGTGATGCATGGCTTGACACTGAGTTGTAGCGGCGTGTTCAACGGCGGTGTCGGGATTCGGGTGATAGGTTACAACACGATCAGCTCAGCTGCGTAAAATATGTCACATAACTACCTTGAGACGTGTTTTAAAAAAGGGGGCAGTCGTCATCCCGTTAAGGCGAAAAAGACAAATTCATTTCAGGAACTTTTGAAGCCATCGTGGCGACTGGCTTTTGCCGCATTTTTTAAAGCGCTGATGGACAAGCTTTTCTTTTGAGTGTGGTTCTCAACAACAGCATCTCACTGGTCAATGTTTCTTTTGAACAAATTCGTTTTGTACCATAAATCAGAGCTCGTCCTAGACTGTACTTGTGCTGGATAGGCACAAAACTATGAATATCAGAGCACTTCTGCGTCCAAGTGTGCTTCCGGAAGAAAGAACGTAGTGCGCAGCCGTTATTGTAACGCTTTATGTGAATATCGAAAAGCGCCAAGACATCAGCATGAACGTGCTCGAAGGTAAAACTAATTTCCGAATTCAACTGGTTCATTAGATCCAATATACTTGTTGCCATCCCCCTAGTATCGTCTGACAGAAGAACATCATCGACATAATATTGGCAGAAACTGTCTTGACAAAGAGGGGCATCTACGTTCTACATCAATTTTGTAACGAAACTAGCGGTCGGTAACGGATCAAGTAGACTGGCCCTGACAACACCATTGATTTGTACGCAGCCGGTGCCTTGGAAATGGAACCGTACGTTCGCTGTGCATAGCCACAGAAGGCGTTCAACTCAGACTTAGGGAATCCTATGTTTAAGCGATTTGAGTGGATCTAGTAGCAAATCACATCAATCGTCTACATCATAGGAACACTTGTAAATAATCAACCTATGTCCATACTGGCCAGGTGTTCATTACTGTAGTCCGACCTGTGGAGCAACTCAAAACTACCGCGCTCAGCTTTTCGAATCGATGACTGATTTGCCGGCTGAAGAGACTGAACCAACCGATTTATGTTGTGATGAATTACGCACCGATAATCTTGACCACAAACAAACACCGATCCTAGGAAGTTTAGGTAAGTCATACGGCTGCGGAGTGTGTGACAGTCTGGGTGTAAATAATTTTGCTATCGACTGATCAGTGAGGTGTACTTCCAGAAATCCCTGTACTTCCTTGATAACGCGTCGTTCAGATTTGGTAACATTATCTGCTGAGCCATCCGGACATAATTTGGCGGCGTCAGTAAATAGTGGTTGTATTCGTAACAAATAGTGAACTCCATGCACAGCTAAGACACCGGAGAATTAGTCCGGCTGCAGACTATCCACATGCTTATTGCATTGTAGTGTTGTAACCGCAAATGACGCTTGACCTGTGAGATTGTTTAGTGCATGAAATCCGCGCATGTTATTCGAAAACATAGAACAACGAACGCGCACACCTACTTGTATGGCTGACGTGCATCCACACACATTGGGCAGCAGTACATTGTCATACGCCCTGCTGGCACGTCCCCCATAGTGCGTATACACTACTCTAATAGTCGGTTCTGGTCCATCGTCCCCATGACGTTGAGACCTGCCCATTAGTTCCTAAATGTACGCACCGTACTACGCACAAACGAAGCCGCCTGTTATACAGTAGTAGCTCTGAATTCAGCATTGTGTTTTGTTTGGAGGACTTAACCCTTTGCTGGTTCTCAAGGTCGATTAGCTTGGCTTAAATCAACAGCGGATTGGGTTGTCAAAACTGATCAGGTAGACTCGTCAGAATGGGCTCCAATGATACAATGTACAAAAATATATTTCTGACTTCTCTGTTCAAATCGCGCACAATATTTTAGAAGTGTCTTGTTTTCTATTATCTTCATTTCTCTCTTGTTTATCCTGAATTCACAGTTGCACAGATGTGTCCATGGGTATAGTTTAATGCTCTCGCCAATCTTGTCAGTGTGGCAAGATACGGTTTTGATACACATGGGAATAGATTTCAAAATATCCGTCGTATGTATCTTCCAAGACGGTGCTCAACCTTTCAGCTAGAAATGCTAAAACCAATGCTTAATGATCTGTTTATTGTACCCCGATTCGTGTGATCAGACTGTAAACATTGTTCGTTATCAGCACACGTATTTGTTTTTCTTTTGAAGGATGAGAAGGTGTAATCGTAAAGTTTTTCGCATATCACTCTCAGATTACAACTGAATAGATTAACAACCGACCTCATCAGGATGTTTCAGCCGATGATGAACACAGTTTTATAATTGATGGCTTTATTAGATGGAACACGCTGTCAGAATGGTGATCCTTTGAAAGCAAAACAAACACAAATCTGCTGACAATTGAAATCATGTTTTTACTTCAAATTGTCTCAGTGTTCAACGGTTGTAAGAGTTAAAAATTTACCGTTACCGAGTGCTTCGGCATCACGCTTTAAGCTATTATTCATAGATGACACTCAAAATGTATGAATTTACTATCACCATCAGTGGTTAAATCTAACCCACACACAATGCTATTCACATGACCAAGTTGCCCACTAAATAAGCAAACACCTTACAAAACTAGGCACACATGCTAACTGAATTTTTCCAAAAGGCTGATGTTACCCCCGTTGAGTATTTTATTGCAAAGATCCGCTGAGGAACAACTTCTCAGTGTTTTCTTACGTCTCATATTCAAGCCTGTGGAATAAACATATCCATCGAACTTTGTAACAGTACGAAGGTTACGGCTGAAGCATGTGGAATACGAACATTATTAGCTGATACGATCAATGCTGAACAGATAGCGTGAAATGAGCCACTTCCGACTGATTCCGAAACCTGAGCTACAAGAATCAATAAAAATATTAACAAACAGACTTGGGATAGGCAACATATGTTGCTGTCAAACCTTATACGAACTGGCATGAAATGCTTCTACAGATATATTTAGAGACAAATGACGAGATGGCCGCCTAAGCAGCTGAATATATATTTGGATCAAATCCTGTTCTATATCTCAGCAACGGTCTGTGATATCCGAACTTTGACTGCGGAGTGGTGTTCATCGTGTCAGGTTTACCAAAACCGTAACAGCGACTATTCAAACTTGTTTAGAACCATTTGCAGAAGTTGTATCCGGATAGACTAGATATTTCCTGGGATGCATATGATGACTCCACCTGACGTCCTGAGGTAGAGTTTGATGAAAATCGACAAAAGTTTCGACCAGCAAAAACAGGTCATAAAGGACCTTATGAAAGAAGAGCGTCAACCTTGTTTTAGATGTGTTCAGACAAACGACTATTCGACAAGCGCAGCCTGGTTGAAGTTCAACTGCAGGCACAACACTCCAGCCTAAAATTCTAAGCAAACCAGAGAGGAACGTCCACATGTTTGCAATCGTCCAACTTGATATATTTTATGAAATCTCGTTACTGAAACCACGACAGACTAGCAGTAAAAGCTTAACTGATGAATATGTTTAAACAAACCACCTGGTTGCTTCCAGAATATGGTGTGCATTTAAAACAATTTGACTTTGACCTCGATGACTGTTGCTGCCAATACACTCACCGCAGCACCATTCACTGGTGGCGACAGCATACTCGCACAACGCAACAAACGAACCAGAGGAGTGCTGCCAGCTAAGGGAGACTACGTGCACAAAGCCTCAAAAATCCAAACCTATGTGTGCAGTAGACGTCAAAGATATGACCCTGTATTGGATCGTCCCTTAATACCAGCTCAGTCGTTGCCCCCAGAACCGAGAAGAAGAATAGGTGTGGCAAGACAACGTTTATTGGGAGAATGAGACGAGACATCTGGGCCACAGAGGCTCTAAATGTATAGGTATAACGGAGAACGAATCACTTTACAGAGGGGCATTAGAAAGTGCACTCATGAGAACAGTTCACATAATGTACAGGCGTTCGATTGAGCTTAATGGAGTGGATGATTTAAAATCACATAACGTACAGGCTTTCGATCGCACAGCTGAAATCTAATTGAGCCTAATGGACTGAGTGAGTTAAAGTCACATAACGTACAGGCGTTCGATCGCGCAGCTGCAATCTAACTGGGCTTAATGGACTGGGTGAGTTAAAATCATAATTAATAACTCGAAGCCGGATCGGTCAATCGATATGACGTGATTCACCTTGCTGCTTCGTTAGGAGATGCGCCTCCTAAAACCCTGTAAACGAGGACATGTCAATCTACACCCCAGAACTTTTCAAAGAACTTGATTTGATTGTTCAGGTTCTAATCACCTGTCTTAAGCCCACTGACCAGGTGATCCGAGGCACACCGTTTACAAAAATCGTTAACCTGAGCTCACTAATACCCACAGGCTATTTTGGGTACAAAAATGTTTCGTCTCAAGTCTGTTGTAAACGCATTACCCACAATCAAACTGTGATAGGCGGACATGACGAAAATACAATGACTCCCATTTTTAGTGGAATCTATCAAAGCACAACCAAGAACTAATCAACTCCCTAAGTCACTGATTTTCAGACAACATGAGAAACCATGGGATCCAGTACCAATGGAAATTGGTCCCATGGGCGACATCAAACAGAAGAAGTTTTCCAGTTTTTCAATCAGAAATCTTCCTGCGTTGAAGGCTGAAGTTCGGGTCTGAAAAATCAAGCGCATGATCTGCAACATGTGTGTGCAAACGAAATATCAACGATCTAGCTCTACCAACTAACTTTTAACCGCAATATTAAAGACGGAATGGTCAAAACCGTGGGTGCGTAACCGAGTCCAAATGTGAGATTTCCGAGCTACTGGCGTGGCTTCGTAGCTCTGCTGGTAGGGCACTTGCTGCGTTTGGGCATGATGTTTCTGTCGCTGGTTCGAATCCAGCCGAAGTCCTGACTTTTCACAGTTGGGTCTCATCTAAAAAAGTTATCAATCTGCCAAACTACTCATGAGGATATGGTTATGCTAGATGCTCACGGTCCGCACCTATCATGCGCTTCTTACAATGATATTGTAACCATTTCTGTCAGAAAAGTTACATGACTACGTTTTGATGTTAGTTGTCAAGAGATTCATCCATAAGTTACACTCCCATTCTAGACAACAGAAATCAATCTGTTATTTTCTTGCTTTTCATCAGTCCCAGGACATTAACTTGAAAAAGCTGGAAAAATAAGAGTTTTGACAATCAGAAAAATGTTTTTGAGTGAACAGAGGATAACCACGCCACTGAAGAGCTGAAATACTGGCTACGGAGCATCACAGCAGAAAAAATGAGCTAGTGAATGAGGATGTCCTGGTGTTTCATCACATCATGATAAATGCCGAGTCAGACTGACATTCAACGATACCTTGACTGTAACAAAGACAGAACTGCTCTACACGTTTCTACAAGCTTCTGCCAAGAGGTTTATTTCAAAAACGTTCACAGGAACTGCTTCAATGACCTTATAACTCTGCAGTCGGTCTCAAAAGCTCGCGTAACTCTATGAGAGTGATTAGGTCAAGTTGGCAAAAATTCCATTCAACTGTTGCAATCCAAAATGGGCTGAAACAAAAATCACTGAAATCATTGGAACTTTGTAAGTTAAGGAAAGCAAACAATGCTTATGCACATTTGGTTCTTTGCTAGGCGGTATCAAATAAGCATGGATCAAAGGGGAGTAAACAAGAACAGAACAAACGGACAAAGAGTTCATTTTCAGAGATTGTGAAGTTTAAGGAAATAGTAATATAAGCAGTCAACTAGGTCAGATAAAATATAAAAGAGAAGTACGACTCGGATATGCCAACCAAGCATACAGAAAACGCACTTCAACAAGCACTGACTTATCAGCCTCAGCTATTAGACGTCTTACATAACTTCAGAATTATCCTGATGACTGAACTGGATGGAATCGCAGACTAGTACCATGAATGTATGTATCCAGTCTTCACTTATTTGTTGATAGTACTATCACGACAGATTCAGTACTGTGCACCAAACTGAACTTTTCCCC
This sequence comes from Paragonimus heterotremus, assembly GCA_013368495.1. Classification (NCBI taxonomy): domain Eukaryota; kingdom Metazoa; phylum Platyhelminthes; class Trematoda; order Plagiorchiida; family Troglotrematidae; genus Paragonimus; species Paragonimus heterotremus. The sequence continues at coordinate 19,779 of LUCH01004750.1, read as the reverse complement.
AACAACAGGACCACGTTGTTCGCATTTTTGGCGAATCATCTGGCACTTCAGTTTCAGCGAGTGACCAAGAAGTCAGCGCTTCAACAGATGCTACAGCTTGTTTAACGTTCTATAGGTCATAATAAGAGGGTCTCCTATATGCTGATTGTACAATGATAATTGACCCGGTTTAAGCGATCCTTCTGAGTAGGAACTTGTACGTAACGATAGGACATAATTAGGTACACTATGTTACCCCCTTAAATTCGGGTGAATGTTTTTCACAAGCAACGACCGAGAAGTTCAGGTATTTCGCACAGGATGGTGTGCACTTGTGAGTTGAACACCAAATAATGCAATTTCAATTCTCATTAACGGTATTGGTAGATTCTAGCTCAACCCGTCTGAGAAATTCTGCTTGGGCAGTCGACCCTCTAGGTCATCTCATGGTTGACTTCACATGGCACGGTGTGTTAGGTGCCTAAGTGAGTCCAACAGTTGTTCTAGCCCCTTTCGTCAATGGACAGCTAGGACTTAGATAGAGATCTTCTGCAACGAGTGTTCTTTGGCATCGTTAGCGGATGGTGATAGCTAACTTTCCGCCTTCTGAAGAGTAGTCAGCATTTGATTAATTACTAATGTCCATTATCTTGCACTTAAAGACACTAAGTGAAAGCCATTGGAGCCTAGCGGTGCAACAAGTCATGATCACGTTTTCATATCGTTTACGTACAGAAGTGGTCAGGTACTCACCAGATGCGGCAGTTCAGGAACCGATAATGAAAACAGCAATGGATCCAAAGTGAAACTATATGGTTCACAGCTAGTTGCAGACTGCTAGAAATAGAGTAAGCCAGTAACCTTCACACTAAAATATTGGTATTTAAGATAACTCGTGTCACAAAGGGAAAGTATCCTTGATAGCATATTGGTGATTAACTCAGTTAAATGCTCCGGGGAAATCCAGAAGATGACAGCTACCGGCTTAATTCCTCCAGTAGCCTTGCTCTATTGATCTCTGACCTCAAGTAAGTTGGTAAAGCGTGAAACACTCTTCCAGAACCCACACTGATTGCCAGGCTTTAACACATGGTGCACGATGTAAGCCCTCAACTGGACGTAACCTACCCTCTCCCAAACGTTCGAAACAATAGACAATAAGGCAGCTGGCCTGTGGTTGACAAGCTGGTTGCTGTCATTCTCTTGAAAATTGGGGATACGGTGTGGGTCTTTCAGAACTTTGAAAGCTTGCGTTGATCCAGAGGACGACTCAACAGTCCATTTAATGGTCCTCCCAGTTTCGGCTCAGCTTTTAGTATTTAGGGGAGGGAATAACAGAAGCAGGTCTGATGTTATCACGGATTCTTTGTAGCTTTTGAAATTCGACACGTGACATAATAAGTATAGCCCTAAAGGAACCAGGAGTATCACTCCGAGTGACAGTCGCTATGTTTATTTGAAATTTGGCGAAGACATTAACATACTGATTTCGGAATACAACGGCTCACCCCAGATTAACGGTGATAATCCTACCTCCATTACGTAGTTATAGAATAATAGGAAGCCCTTCGACACATTTAGTCGCGGTTTCTCTTCAATCCTGAAACAATTCTCACTTTAGCTGATACCGGCGTTCATCTGTTTCCACTGCTGTTATTGCTTGGTTGTGAATACAAAACAATCATCTCCAGTGAACATGTACACTGTGCACATTTCTTGGAGATTAGAAATTACTTTGCGCTTCGGCTAGTACAGGGGCGTGCTTCACAGCTCAGTTATTATGAGATCCATGAAACGTTAACAAACTTATGCCGGATTGATGTTTGGTTGTGGCCAGATGATACTGGTTAAGAGGTAGTTTGGCTATGATGGCCTTTGAGGGGTCCACCACTGTGTAAAACCCCCAAAAATCTCCGTTAATGTAGTAGGTGTTCCTCAAATGCCGGATGGTTTGGCTGAGCACGAACCTCTTTGGAATTAGTGTCAAGCTCATGATGGTTACCCATGCCAGCAAGTGTGATTTGTGACAGTCCTGTTGAGATTAAATTAAGTCTGACATCATTTAATCACTCGTTACTGCTCAAGAACACACCAAACAGACAGGATGGGTTGTCACTAACATGTACAACACGCTGTACGATTTCGGGTAAGCTAAGAAGGGCTGAATCATGTAGCCCGAAGGACTTCAGACTACAGACAATGTAATTGGCTACACCACACTTTCCGTATTGACGGTGCTGATGAGATGGTCATTTCTGAAAGGCGTAGTTATTTACTTTCAACTTCTTCCACATTCCAGGTCTCCGTAATGCCTACGGTAGTCGGCCTAGTTGAGCCACAGTTATCGTGGATCTCTTCTATTATTTTTAAAAAAGTAAGCTGCATCAGCGTAAAATTATTCAAAATAGTTGTGGATAAAGATACTTCTGTATAGATCTGTTTTTAACAACTGTTGCTTATGGAATACCTTACAGGGTTTGGAAGACAGCTGTCGTCCTCAGTTAGGACGACAGAATCGCAATATTTATGCCAAGGGGTTTCTGTAAAACCACCAAGTCATTGAAGTTAAGGTTTGCAACTGTCAGATATTACTTATTCTCTCGTGGTAGCATAAGTCGTAATCAGAACAGCCTTATTAGTTTCAGGAAGATCAGTATGAAACCAAATACTCCTAAGGAATTGAGGACGAGGCAAAGTATACTTTAACAAATTCTGTTTATTTCCTCCGGAATTGTTCACTTCACCAGAATTTAACTTCAGCCAGCACTTACCCAGTTAATTCTTTTTCGCCATAAACCTCACGAGTAAATTGGCAAACGTTCTGATAACGTTGTGTGCATCGAAAGATTTCCGCTCTTTTGAGCGCAACTTGTAATAAATCGTCCTATATTTTGACCATTTGCTTTTGCTCACCACCACTATAAAATTTGGAATGACAGTTGTCACTCACGATTCTACAAATTACTGGCCTTGAGTTTATTAAAGGTCGCAAAAAACTGCCTTGCTCATATAACTTTTTAAATTGCATTTTGTTGATCTACGAGTAAGCGATATATGTTTGCGCAAGTACCTCGCTAGGGCGCAGTGTCAGCGTGCCAGGTGTTGTACAATCACATTACCACCAATAACCTTGAGCAAGTGGATTTTCGTGGCTGTTTTAACAGAATCTGGCACCACAAAGTGGATTTTAACAAAATGGTACATATGATTATGACAACCTTCTGGTAACTTTGATCACATACAAACCGTATTTTGAAAAATTCCTGTATAAAAATGGCAATTCACAAAGGGCGCGTAATGAAGAAAGCAATATGGAATTGTGAATTTTAGCTGGACTCTAACTTTCGCCTACGGCTCACTCACCTGAACACACCAAAAAACGAAATACGAAGTAACACCCATTTTTATCCAATTTATACATGCACTGCACTCATTAAACGGAGAGTGGAAAGTGCACTATATTGGTGGTATCAAAACATCTTAAATCTTCTTCCAGTTCCATCGAACCATTTTTGATTGGAGTAAAATTAATACATTTATTACAGGCATATAATGGGATATTTATGAAGACTGATTTTAAACGACTGTGAACAGTGTTGGGGAAATAGTCACTATCGGCCGTACATCAAGAAACCTGACTTAAAAAACTGAAACCTCCCTGGAACATTGGCACCAGTGCAAGTTTGTAAGGAGCTGTATTCGATAGTCTATTATGAAGGAATATATGTAGCTTCTCATCACAGCGAGTCCAAGGAAAAGTTCATCAAAACTGAATATTTCTGTTGCTGTGCTCAGTGTCCAACTATTCACTATCATGTGACATCACACTGTTGCCATCCAAGGGTTCCTTTATCATTATGGTTTGATGATGATAATGGTTCCTCACACAGCCCAGAAGATCGGAAAACTAAAAGTGCCGTAAATCAATGGGTTAACAAACTGACGCTGTTTCCATTCGGTTGACTTTATTGCAATGACAATGCGTAAGACCTACATTTACTGGTGTATTTTGTTACCCGATATGGTGAGCTGCAAAAAGTGACTCTTGTAGATAACCATCCGGTAACATTATTGGATAGTTGCAGTGTTCATCTACAGCCTGGACGGAATGCTCTTTCTAAGCATATCGTCGTCACCTGTATCGGTGATCACATTATTTTGCCTCTTTTGATTGTTGCCCTAGTTAAAGGCGTTCTGTTGCGGCGGTGACAACTGTGAACCGAATGCATCTTACATTTTAGAAGTACTCGTGCCCTCACTCACTAGTAAACTATTTAATACAGACTCGCGCACAATTCTATCCAGCTTTGCGTAGCCAAATGGTGGCTCATCAGTGTGAATGGCTGCTCCGTTATGGATACTGTCAGGATCAGAGTCGCCTCGTCCAATCCAGTCACGTTTACTTGTTCTGTGGGTCACCTTAGGTTCTTTAATATTATAACGATAGTGTTGATCGATAGTTTCCCATAAGGCTCGCGTCAATGCAGGAAATTCACAATACCATTAGTGAATTTGCTAAGAAAGTGTCCCATGCGGATATTTTACAACCACTCTGTAATCGAATAGTACAGTTCCCAACACTATATGCTACCATCTTTCAATGTGTGATCGTTCATAATTGCATGGCACATCAACTCTTTTTATTACATTCAAGGACTTCACGTGTTTGCCTGCCCCCACACTCCAACAAATTGTCACTTTTTGCATTTTTCGATCAGTATACCGGGCTCTAAGGGAGTGTGCTGGTTTGGTTGGATCAGCAACCAGATGAGTGGATAGTATTCAACAATTTCCAAGCAATAGATCCGTACAATAAGACGAACGAAGTCAACAACAACAACCTGGATGATTAATTTTACCATGAGCCCAACCTTTGTTTTGATCTTCCCTCAATGGTCACACATCAAGTATTGCATATATTTGCTTTCGTGGGCCACTGTACTTGTCACTCCCGGGGGGTATCTTTCATTCTCATCCATCAAATTGTTCCTAAGATGCTGTCGCTTCATTAGGCTACCAGCTGAGTTTATCTCTCTGAGACTGGTGAACTCATAGTGCGGGCTAGGTCAGAAACAGCAATCCGTTATATTCATCTGCTTTCCCCGCCGTTTACGCACCATTATCTGACTTATCTTTAAGACACTCGGTGTCACTGGTTCATCAACATACTGGGATAATCATTCTCACGCCATCTTCCTTCAATATGCTTCGAGTATCCTGACCCAAACAACTTCTTAATGCAGAATATTTTCACAACCGTTCGGCAAACGAACACGAAAATTTGCCTCAACTGAGGCGTCGGTTCGTTATATTAGGTTTACCGTTCTTAACATCACAACCAAACACCTCCAGAATGAGCGAGTCATCAAAGGACACAGAACAGTGTGAGTACTGAAATTGGTCAAAAACATTTCTCGAAAATATGCATTTAATAGACATCTTACCAACGCGTGTGAATGCATGTAGTCATCTAAACATGTTACTCGTCTGACTAAATGAGAACAAGATACACATCTACTGGTATTTTCTGAAATAAAAGGACTCTCATCAAGTTGCAAAATTATACAACAGTTTAAGTTCCTCACTGGTTGAATACAAGTGTTAGCGATCAGAAAGAAGCTTCGATTCGTAACGTAGAGTGTTGCCGGCTCGAACCTCGTTCAAACTATTGTACCGGACAGGTCGAACCAGAGATGAAAACCGTTGTAGTGAAGATTTGATTTCAGTGGGACTGTCAAATCGTAACCAACCATTTATTTTCAGGATGATTCGAAACACCTTGCAAAAAACGGACCACAACTGGAACTTCTAAAAGTACCTTCTTTATTAGCATGTCGACAGCAACCATTTCGACACCAGACGAACAAATGGCACCTGAAAGTCTAAGTAAGCTTTATCAAATAAAGAATTTTGCATAAAACTTTGCATGAAAATACCCTTCGCAAAACTACACGAATTCCTTGGCCTAAAGCCAACTGGTCACGAAGAGGCAGGATATGGAAAGTTGCGTTATATCCAGTACAGTAATGTAGCTTTCCAGCCGCCTGCTCAACTGCCAGGGTGTGAATTGAGTGAGTGACCAGAAATACATTTAACGGTTGTTCTATTGACAGTACGTTACGAGGATAAAGCCTCATTTATTAAGTAATTTAGCATGCGAGTGTATCCACTTATTCGAAAGATAATGGTTTACGATTTGTCTACCTACTGTCCAAATCTTAGTCCCACAACATAACCTGTAAGATATGCTGACTAGCAAAATGTACACAGCTGCTAATTTGTACAGCTGTACGGTTAAACTGACGGTTGTCCTGAAGCATCTTTGGCAGGATAACAATAATTAACATGGCCTACCACTTAGTTGCGACTTGTTTAACGAGTCTTTGCACAATGATTTATTTTATAAAGGTTGTTCAGTCAAAACTGGGGTTATCTTTTGATTTGACAATATGATCATACAATTTTGTTGCCTCTGTGTATAAATGGACTAGTGGCAAACAAGAAGCAGTTTCAGCTAGTTACGCGAGAAGTTTTCGGATCGGACCTCGATCAGAATATCGTTATCTGGAGAGTTCAAGCTGGAATGAAACTAGTCACAATTGAATTTGAGTAGGGAGGCGATCATTATGAAATATTATATTCAATTTTTTTACCAGGGTGCCATTTATGAAGTGCATGCTGTCCTTTCCATTTCCATTGGTGAAGATCTGAAACACGTTTTATGGTTTCATAAATCTAATTAGTCACAGTACCAGCTGCATTACAACCAATACTTTAGGTTCTGGTTGACCCTAATTCGGAAGGAACAGTCATTGGTGTGAAAGCAGACAGTCAAGGAATCCTGTTGAAGATATTACTCAAGACTCCTAGCACACTGATGAAGGATACAATCATTTCACCAGAAGTTATCCTAAGTGCCGGCACCTTTGAAACACCTGCGATACTCCTACGGTCTGGGATTGGTACATCCGGGGTGAGTAAGTCAGATTATGTCGTTTTTCCAATTTGTTTATTGGTGATCATTACATTGTTGGAGTAACGCGAGAATGTGTTCAAGGATGGTACGTGGCCGGAAAGGTCGTCTGTTTATCGTGCGACAGTTCAACTTTATGAGCGGTTAACGGAGTGCGCCCAGAAAGAATTATGGTCACTGAAGTATTAGCTAGACTGCGTTGTGCACATCGTTTTGAACAACGAAACTGTTTTAAAATCCTTATATGAGTTATAAGTTGTAAGTATCAACCCGCTCTGACGAAGAAAAGCAATGATTACATATTATGAAATAGCTGGATGTGTCATTGACAGGACATGAAGAACTTTCCCAAAGAGGCGTTGAACTGATGAGTACTAGGGGATTCCCGGTCCTACATAAATCAAACATCATTCATAATCGATCGCAGCTGACTAGTTCTACCAAGAGCGAAACACTAGTACAGTGCTTTTTTCAAAGGAGATTGTCTGATTAGTCTATGGGAATGTGACAGCTGCGATCGATTTTGAGTGGTGTCCAGTTTATGTAAAACGTTAAACTAACGACGGAGCCCATCTGATTAAAAAACAGACAGGTTAACTGTTTGTTGAATACAAGTCTAAGTAATTGGGACCACTGTTGGGCGTTCAGTAGACGGACAATATGATGGAGGTGTCAACTTGAGGTAAACGCCTAAAGCATTCTGCTGTCACCGCACTGGCACGAACAAATCGACTGGGCGTTGCACATCAGGTTTGTTCTTTCTTCGTCAGCATAATGGATAAATCAGAGTGACTCGGAGGCTTGTGTCGTTGTTTTGGATTCCTTAGTCATTGGTAAATAATCAGCTGTCGTGTGAAAGGGACAAGTATGTCCGTTGTTAGTTGTAAGGAAAACGTCGCTAACCCCAATAAAAAGCTTTAAAATACGACTGTCCAACGACTGCCCATGTAATGATATGCCACATGTCTGAGCTCGACTGGCAATCCCAGCAAAGCAAAGTTAACGTGATAAAAAGTTGCACACTTTTAGTAAACTGAATGCAAGCCAATGAGAGTGGTAGATGCCTATGATCTATCTGTCAATATCAATAGAAAGAAGTGCCCATTGTGACCATGTAATAAAATTCCGAAATAAAGTTGTGTCAAGAAACAGCATCTGATAGTGATCTATGAGGACTCATGAAGAACCATACCAGTTACGCTCAGAATTATTCTGATACGAAGGAGCACTGTGTATCCAGGACGAGGAAGGAATAAGAATAATACCACTACAGAATCATGCACGGATGGAATGCGTCTATGTGACCATGGGTGTGACCTTGTGGTGCGACTTTGTGGTGCGGCAGGACGGCATTGCATCGAAGTCTACACAAGTAATCCTGTTCACCGCCAAGTGTGGTGAAATTTACATTGGACTGGCCAGGTGACTGGTCGACTCCGGCTAATTCCACGTTGGCTGACTTGAGTGACGCGCGACTAGCAAACATGGTAGCGCAGGCGAATATGACGTTTGCCTCACCCATTTTGTTCAAATCAATTAGGCGATGGTGGGATGAATACTCTCAACTTTTATTAGGAATGAGCTGGAGATCACCAATAGCCAAGTTACACTTTCTAGTAAAATACGGTATAAATGATGCGCCTATCGAGTTCTAGTCACTATTTCCTATCAGTCGATCTCTTATCAAAAACGAATTTCGTTCAATCAGTGGTTACGGGGAACTTCACTCGTACCTAGATACTGAGGTGAATTAAAATCTGCCAAGTCCTAAAAGTGACAGCTTTGATGTTTGTTATCCAACTTTTTGGTGCCAGAAGATTACTTTGTAAAAATGATGAAAATTACGATTTGAACTGAACAGAAGAGATGATTGGTCCGGCCAGTACCGCTTCTCGACTGTTCTATGCTTCTGTACTATATTCGGTTTATCCGTTGTTGGTTCTCAACAGTTGAGTGCTTGGAAATTCAGGTAAACGCTTGTTGTGTTGGAAACACTCGATCAGAATACTGTTTGATGTTGCATTCGGTTCGAAAAATGATTAGGTCATTGTTTGTTATTTAGGGGTGAATAGTTTGGGATACTGGGTAATATGGAGCAAACATCATTTGCAACTGATTGTAAATGTCGCATTCCCCTAGACTATTCAAGTTTGCCCTTTTCGCTAAAAAGCACTATGGCTGAGTTTCGCTCTTGTTAGACCTAATCAATAGTGCATATTCTTGCCACGGTAGGGATTTGACCTCCAATCACGCTTTTGTTAGGCCTCCATGCTGATTATTACACTACTGATCCCACGTTGTGTACGACTGAGTTATCACACACAAGTGTCTAGCCAAATTCCCTTGTGAGAAACGTTCATATTGCCCCAATGCCTAGAACGGCAACATCGTCAACTACATTAACTGTTAACTCCAATCGATGACCCAACGATTAAGAATTTTTAAGTCAAAATTACAGAAGTCCTCAACTTGTCGACCGATATTTAGATTAATGTTCAGTTGTTGGGGGTTTCGATTAATATGGATTGGAAATTCGTAGAATACCATCTATAGCTGGTGAATGATGACACTGCCATGACACTGGCCACTGACCATAAAGCGTGTAAGATGGATTTGCTACGTTTCAAAGTCTTACCTAATGACACTTTCGGTTTTCGAGTGTTTGTCAGTGTACAGACTAATCACAGGAAGCCGATGGTTTTCGAGCAAACAGTTATAACAGTAATAAGTCTTTCTTTAACATCTCTAGTGAGAGAGGGACAATATTCACATAGTACGGTTTTCGCTAAATTTATGTTTTTATGCAAATATAAGGACCACATTAGTATAATTATTAGAAACCAAGGTAATCAAGTTTGAACCATTTTGGCATAATTGCGAGGATCACGACCGTACCGAACCCACAGTTTTTAGAATTCCGCCGATTATACATCAATTTTGCAAACTATGAGGGGTTCACTATGAAACGGAATATACAGTAATACTTCGGAATGGTTGATGCCAGTAGCGATTCCCCCCCCCCGGCAGTATTGCATAGAAAATCTGAATAAATATTGTCAAAATTTCACTGAACGGCTTCATCTGAAATCGAATACGTCCCACCAGAACCAATCGAACAAGCAGGAATAATGCGACATAATCTGATTCATATATTGCTGGTCGACCATTTTATTCAAGCTGTGGTACTAAACAATTTATGTAGAACGAAGGGTTTATTACCGTCTTTTTCAGGTTCAGCGTGTTGTGTGACTGGTACGTACGACTAACACCTAAGTACGCAGTCTATTTGAGGCGCACTCAATTTTCTTCACGCAGCCTTTTTTCTGTAGGATCCTCAGTAGACAATCAAAACGCTATTCCTGACAATAAGGCGGTTGACTCAAGTTAATATCGCTTATAAGCTACGAGAGCGGGAACACCGAACACGAACAAACACTGCAGTTACAATGTGGTGAATAAACTGTGCAAAAGATGTTCAATATGTCTCTCATTTCCTGTTTACATGGAAACGTGCACTTTTAACGTAAAGCAGTAACCTACCTTTAAAGTTGCTTCCAAAGCAGTCTAAACTGCTGTTCACCACTCTGCTTTAACTTCGGATTTGTGTTTAGAGCAACTTAGTATACCTGATGTTCCAAGTGATCCCACGTAAAAGAATCAAGTGGACCTTCATCTGATGATCTCTGAGATCACTAGTTTGTCCCTCTTCTTTCAATCCAACGCCTTGGAAAATGAGTGTGGAGAGGTAAATCGAATAGGTGACACTGCTGTAACCACTCTGTCATCAATGGACAATTTTCCAATCACGGTGAACTATCATGATCAATCATTAGCTCAGTAGCAGTCAGTCAGTAAATAATGATAGAGTTGTCATCGACTACGACGTGCTTTCCTCCATTCGACCGAGAATGATTGATAAGTTTGACGAAAACAGCCTGGTTGAGTGGAGCTCGCCGGCTTGGTCGTGTTAGTGCGATGAGAGCAGTACGTTCAGTGCACCGACCTCGGTTTGAAAGATCCACCCTCGTTTCTTACAGTGAACACTGTTTACTAGTCTTATTTCTCTAATATACAGGCCGGTCGTTTTTACTCTAACTGTCCGTCACACTTGCGGACCAACGTTGGGGCAACATGGAGACACCGGTGGACAGCGTTCTTCAGAAGTAGGGTTTCCAGCAACAGTCCTGTAAAAGGAAACAACGCAAACAAACATGAGCTAAAGGCCCAGTAAGCCATGCACACGAATTACACAAACGAAAACTAAAACGGCAACGACAACACAGCGGCAAGCTATGTGAAACAATTCAAATTCAACCTGTGCGCGCTTGTTGGTTTCGACCGCACGTTACACTTGCGTAGAATCACGTTATCTAAACTAATTGTCTACAGACGCACTTGGTTGGGTCACATAATCTGATCGCGATGGCCATTCAGAGAGACGTCCAGGAAACGGAAAGTGCCATTGGATTTCAGTTCTGAATGAAATTCATCAGCAAGCTTGCTTTAAAATATCAACTGAGTTGACAGGTGAATAGGTGCTGTCGAATATATCAACCTGACGCTGATGAAAACAGTAAAGAAAAGACCCAATTGAGAAAACTGTGGACTTCGGCTAGATTTGAATCACAGGCAGAAAAACCTTTGAACAGAGAGTACCGTCCAGCCTAGATCGGAATGAATGAAGCGAAATCAAGCACGAATGCCGCTGTAGGTCACCTAGCTGGAAGCAGTCATCAGGCCAATATAGGTTAATCTTTCACAAAGTCTAACTGAATCTTTCAAAATTCGTTCGCCAACACACATTGAACATTTGCGAGGCCATCGTTAACTCATTACGTAATTAGCCTATCCGTCCTCCAATCCTGAACATTCCGTCAGTTACCCAACGTACCTTTTGAAAAGTACTGCATTTGCTGTCATCGATTCGTCGAATTGCTTCATTGGTCTGTCATGCAGTCTTAAGTTTCCTGTATCAAAGCTGCTTGGTACTTTACTCACAAAGTGCAGAAGACCCGCACTCTGTACTCAAAAATGCCTGACAGTCAAGAAAAGACTGCCTTGGATATGACATCTTTCAATTATGTGGCCTTTATTATAACTCTTACACGTTTCGTTGTGTTGTAAAGAACAGTTGGACACGTTAGTCATATGAAGTTGCATATATATAAGGGAAAGAACAGCATTGCATGAAATTATCCCGAAAACCTTCTCTTCCTTGTTCATGCTATCAGTATTTCTGTTAATTTAGCTAGGAAGCGACACTTAGCATACGTGAAATTAGAATAATCACGAAAACCTAATCGTTTAACCTCATAGGTAGTAACAGCAATATTTTTTCCTGTAGACTCACAAACTGTAAAAGATGAAGTGCCTGCCAAATGTGGCATCCATCAAGTTATTACGGACAGGGTTATATAGACTGTTTACATCAGTTTTTCATTCGGTGGGTCTGTCAAATAGGGCTCGCATAAAAATCTATTCATGGAAGTCTTACGACCCATCTAACCAATTGGAAGCCATCCATTCAAGTCATCGAAACAGAAATTAGCGAACAAGGCTTGATTTGTGCACTTGACGGTTGAACATCCTAAAACACACAAAAATGAGGAGATAATTACCAAGATGAGTTAAGAAGGCTGGTGGTGAATAGAATGTGGACGGTAAAATTGTTAAAAGTGACGTACTGTCTGTTTCAAACAATGAGCTTCGTTGGGTGTATGTAGAAGTGATTGAGTGTTCGTAAATAAGTCTAAACGCAAAGGTCAGGGTTGCAGAACCAAAGACCAATGACACCAACGGTAGTCAGTATTCGAGTCTGTTCCACCTTCGATCGATTTCTAGACACTCAGTGGAGATAACGAAAATAACGTTCTTCCTAACGGACCAAATGGGCTAAGTTAAATTAGCGGCAGTTATGCTCAGAACCGTCTCAATAATATCATCGTTCAACCGCTCTCTTCGAATTTCACGTGTTGTGTCAGATGATCGCTATGTATTGCGGTCAATCTAAGATGCTTTGCCTGACAAAAATGACTATACGCAACAGGTGGTTGCAAAACCTGCATTTGTGTTTGAAATTAGACATGGTGAGAGAGTATAACAGGGGCTTACGCACAATTCAGTTGCAAAGTAGGTTGTGTCAAGCGATCTTTTGAGTCATTTTGCGGTTGCACACGCCATACATCGTTGTTTGGAAGTAATTGTCGTACACGTATTACGTACAGAGGGAAATTAGAGTTCAAGCTCCTGGTAAATATTTTCACGTTTATCGTTTTGTACCTAACCCGGTGTGCCAACACAGAAACGAAATTTATTCATTGCATTCTTGGTCATATGCAGTTCGTGGACATACCAACGTGTCATATGATTGTTATTCTAATGTATCTGTGTTGTCCCTCTGACCTGATTTAGGTTTCAATTGCACGCCATTCTATGCTTTTAGGCAGTAACGTCCCATATACTTTGAGGCCAGTGGGCACATAAAGTCGGCATTCATCTTTCAATGCGTACACTTCACGCCGTAAGCTGAACACCCAAAGCGCGTGTTCTTCAGATGTATAGGGAACTGCACATGAGTCCGAACGCGATGAGGGAGTAATCAGATGTAAGGATGTCGGGATAATTAATTCATAACGCACAGAATGCACAATGCATATGTGCTGGCTTGATTCCTCGGAGCTACTTAACCAGCATGTGGAATGATAGCCCGAGTTGGAGGACTATAGGAATGGACTATGGGAGTAAGTCCAGTGGGGACGTTCTAACGTCCACACTCAACTAGGAAGATCAAAAAATGGGAGCCCAGGTGTTGTTGTGCAAGCATCATTACCGGTTGTGTATGCCACGCCAGTGCTTGAACGCCTACGTTGCCCTGATGAATAGCTTATTCATCGATCAGCGCTGCATTCAGTCACGCACTGATGAGTGACTGTATCGCTTGTAGACGTCAGATCACAGTTTTGTGTTTTCCCAAATCAACCATTCTCTCTACTGTTGAAATTTACCAGGAAAACGTTTAAAATCGTTCTAGGCTAGCCAAAGTCCGTTACTCACAGCAATGCTGTGGTGCTGACGTTTTCCTTCAGGTGATAGAGTGAACAGCCACACTAGCATTTACTTTCGAGTCAGCCTACTTACAGGATGTATCTTCCGCTCACCATAAAAGTGCCAGCAAGGTAGGATAGAACCATGTGATTCGAACAAACTGAAGTTATGGTTCTCGATCATTATTCATACGCTACACAGTCGGAACCAGCTCCCCTCAACTGTCACATTGAGTTCGGAAAAACCTGTCACCATATGGGGTCAAAGATACACCGACAACCTAAAGTGGAATACGCGTTATAAGTAGATAAGTGGTCAATTAAAACCAAGATGTTTGTGTTCAGTTATTTTTGGAATGCGCTCCGTCCGACTGTGCGTAAAACATATTGTGACCTTGGACTGTTTCGCTCTCATTAGAGCTCGTCAGTAGTGCGTATCATCGGACACGGACACGCTGTTAATGAAGCAACCGTGTTTACCACTGCGCCATTGACCTCACGTTAGGCAGGACCAAATTATCATATGTGAACTCTCAACCACTTTCGCTTGTGAGTCTAGTGCTTCTTTTCGATAAGGGCGGACTGGAAAGTCTATGGGGATGCGACAGCTGCGATCAACTGTGAGTAATGTTCAACTTGAAAACTAACCAAATCTCCGACTACTCATCAATAACCTCGAAATGCAACTGATTTTAATCAGCTGTATTTTGAGTGATCGTTCAAGTTTCTTCTAGCTCAACATTCATACCAAGTGAAGTGTAGCAATGGTCGTGAGTGATGTTTCATGCAGTTGAACTGTTTTTGCCCGGTCGTGCTGTGCGCATCAAGCCCATTCACGTAGACTATTTTCGAATTGCCATCTGTCCAACTTCTAGCATTTCCACACTAAATATATTTGAAGTATTGGTGATTCCTCCATACCACATTGTTTGTCTGAGTTATGGTCCCCGGTCTACTGCAGTGACAAAACTCAAACCTAATAATCGCAGTGCTCCTCAAAGATGGCGACGTTTGCCAATCTTAAGGTGCACGAACCGATTGGGACGCAGTCGGGGCCATTTTACACTTCAGACTAACCAGTCTGACTACCCCACGTCGTACAATGAGTATTAACAAGCATTGTGCTTAATCTTTATCCGGCGCCACTGTCCTGTTTCAACAAACTATAGTATCATATCCTGTATCCACTTCACGGTAGTACTAGTCGATATGATAGTAAGTAGACTACGCACTATCATCTATATGGTCATTAAGTGGACGCCAGTTCAGTTCAGAAATCAAAGCGACGATTGGTAATGCAATTTTTGAAGTGTAGATTTTCGAGTACTTATTGGGCCTACCTACGACGTGTTACGTATGAATATTTCTCAAAAAATCACACCAACAAATTTAGTTAAATCGTCCTATTTCATAAAAGCACAATATGTCCGTTAGATTGGTAACTATAGAAGATATAGAATATATACGCTAGATGAGTCGTCATCAGAACAATGTAATCATAAATAACAGCAAAAATGAATTGAGCTATCTAACTGGTCACAATCAAAGTTGCTGAAATTCACCGATTAAATGCCCTGGACCAATGGAGGGGAACACTGTGAATGAACCAAATTGCCGCAGACACACCTGACCGCTGTTTGCTGTCAACGAAGTACAAACAGCTGCACCAGTAATTGACTTAGTGACTCCTGTTTTGATCCCATCAGGCCGATGCACTTCAGTCCGCTTTTACAGATGTGTATTCGTTCAGTTGACAAAATTCTGTTGTAAAACAACAGCAACTGGAAGAACACACAATCGCAGACTGGCAGCTTGTATCTAAGAATGCCTATGCTCATGGGTCTGGCAGAAAGTCAAGTTCTGAATGACGCGACGGGTATTGTTTGCTTCACCGACTGGTGTAAAGGCTGGTCCACCTGTTCAATGACAACTTTCTTTTGGACACTGGCAATGAGATCTTTAGCTGTCATGGTGACTGTGTTGTGCGTAATAAGTCTGTGCGTGCAGCCCTTTTCTTGTAATATACCGATGAAAACACTACCATACATGCCCTCAAAACTAATTTACCGGATGTATGAGGTTGGAGAGCGGCACTAAGTTAAGTTGTAGTTTAGGAAGCGGATTTTGGTAGCGGTTGACTTGGTCACAAATGAATTTTGGTAAGGCTTACTCTCGAGTGCTATATTCGAGTGGTTCACAATCCACTCTCACCGACATCTACACAGACTGTTGACCTTAGTCACAGGACGCAACCATTTCTAATTTTCGAGACAGTCAGTGACTACTGTGACTTTAATGTTAATCAATTAGTTAGTTCAGTTCGTTTTTATCTTCCTCTATAATGATGAACAATCAAAACAATGTTCGACGTCTCCTGTAATATAACTGACATACAATAATCTTTTGGCCACACTTCCCCAAACTCAAAACCAAAACTGTCTCCAATCATATAGACCTTTACTTAGCTCGGTAAAATCTTCTGACTTCTGTCCCTTACCATCTGCGACGAAAGATCGTCCTTGCATAAATAACGTCATCCATAATTTTTCAGCGAATTCCAGTGGATATCAGTGAGATATGAATGAACCAAACGTCTTTTTTATTTATATGAAGTGCTATTTTTAATCTACTTTAAATTGGCAAGTAATATAACTACAAAGTGGAAGTGTTACTTACTGACGGCTCCCATAGTTTTGCCGCCAAGTTCGCGTGCCAAAGCATTTATAGGCAGACAAAATATTGTTGAGTGGCACACGTGTACAGATGAGTTTGTTGTATGCGTGAAGTTTCAGAATCTGTAGCATGGACTCGTTGGTTTTCGGTCATACAATGGCTTAACCAGTTTTCTTTATCCCCTCACCCACTGGTCTGTTCAACAACACTAAGCAACCACCTGTCGGAAGGAATCTACAGGATCATCCGATGGTCGGATTAGCCTGTACATTCCAAGAACCGATTGCAATTAACACTGGGTTTTTAACACCACTCGAAATCCTACGATATTTTTGGAATGGAAAAGGTGAGCCATTCTCTCTTTAACTTCACCGTATCTTTCCATTCAAATGTCATTTGTCATGTGATCGCTCGAAACGCCTCCCGGAATATTTTTGTTCTTGTTTGATCTAGGCTACTTTGGGCCAGAACTTCTGAATACTTCGGAACATTACCTCCCAACCTCTTTTCCTAGGTCTACTTATCCAGTGTGTAACGATTAATTTAACATTCCACACGCGATTTCTCACCCTTACAGGTGTTTTGGCACAAACTAGTGCACTCACATCCATCGCGTATTTGAGGACCAGCTTACAACGAATGCACAACTTTTCCAGGCCGGACATTCAATTCACCTTCATTGCAGCCGCGGTGTTTGAGCAAGAAATCTTTCGAACGGTAAGTTGTTCTTGGGCGTAAACAGGTTATAATATCATTTCAAATTTATGGTTCGATTCTGTCTACTAAATGCTGCAGCCAGCACATGGAGTGGCGCTCCGTCAGATTAAACCACTGATCGTCTGTGTGCGTGTTAATCGAGTTTGATTCGCAATACGATAACAGCACAGTTGTTGTGTTGTCTACTGTTCAAATGTATAATAAGTCTAATAGTTGTATGGTGAATTTGATCATCCCAAATGGCTTCATTTCATATCCTGTAGATTATGCAGGTGAGCATCTGAAAGTACGCCTTAGTTTGACCAAGTGATCATGAGTTCTGGTCAACTGACAACATCAAACAAAGCATATCCAAGAAGGTTCAGTTAAGTTTTGCTCAGGTATTTCAGTCACAACGGAATCAAGCTGCCTCAGAATTGTCACGTAGCTGAATACATCGGTGGCTTTCATAGTAAACTGGGAGGAAATAATCAGGCGAGTTAATGCACACGATCCAGATTCGGACAACTATCTTCTTATTACCAGGTCCTTGGGAAAGTATATTACGAGCAGATAGCAAGTCGACACTGAATCTTAAATTGCATGAGGAACAAACGGTTAGGCCATTTAATAAGCTGTCACCATCGATTATCCCATGATGATGGTGAGCATACAGATAAATTCTTCTGAAGGTCTTGAAATAAGCATAAACGTTTCAATGCAATTACTCGAGCCGGTTGGTATCGGTTGAATAAAAGATTGCAGCCTAATTAGAAGGACTATAAGTGGCAGAACGAAAAGTGATTGTAAATGTCAGTGGGGTGTCTGTTGTTTGACGTATGGACACATGTAGATGAGCACGACCATGCGCCACCTGCCTTCTCATTTAAGCAGGAAGATGGTCATAGGTTCGTAACTTAGGTTGTCGCTCTGGCGAGCCAGTGTTGTCAGCTTGTAAACTAGTTGAAATCCGGTTAGTACTGTGAAATCTGTAGAACAAAGGACAATGAGATGTTAGAGCTGAAACTATAATCCCAGTGACCAGATAGATTAACGTACAGTCAACAGCACTTTATGGCGATTTGTACTAATCCTTGTGATCGCATGAGCACGTCGCCATCTTTGCATTAAAGTTGCAAAAAGATTACCAACTTTGATGCTGGAATCAACAGCGAGTTTTCTCTAGAAAATTCGTTTAACGGTGATCTTTGATACATTTGTTTGCTAGAACCTGAACAACTGGTCAAAGTTCATTTCTGATGAGATCATTTTAAAGAATTGGCCCCCTTAATTCACTTGGATAAACAAACTAAAGTACGAAAATGGAGAGCCGACATCCTGTTATACTCTTTCTCTCTCTCTCTGCAGTCACAGACGCACGATGACGCATGAGTAAATAAAGTATACTGGTCTTAGTAAAACGATAAAACAGACAGAAATGACATAACTCGAATGGGTGGAATTTCCAAAGTCCAAGACAGTTAAGTGATGCCGTCACTTTCAATGCAACAGTTAGTAATCATAAGTACCGCATACGTGGCCTGATGTCTCTCAAAATTTACCACGTCATCTCACTTTCAAAATGACTGTAAAATACGATGGACTCGAGGTTGAATGAGAAAATCAATCACTAGCCGAGGTAAATGAAGAGACTAAATGAACTATCCTGTCCCATAATGTCCAATTACGTAACTGAAGAGCAATGACCTCAACGACAGCTTCATTTCATCTGTGACCGAATGTAAACTAATTTATGCTGAGCTGTCGAATGTTTGTTTACTTTTAAGTTGAATATCGCTCATTCAGATATGATAATTCGGTCGTGCCTAATATGAGGCCAGTGGGGCAGTGGCCAACACCGTCGATTCATAAAAGCGTACCCGGAATTCTAGTACCGGCATTGGCAAGGCACTACTGACGAACTCTAATAAGAGCGAAACTCGAGTCTAGTGCTCCTTTTCGGAAGGGGACGGCTGAAAAGTCTATCTGAATACGAAGGCTGCGTTTCCATGTGAGTGAAGCTCAATCTAACATTTAACTGACATGATGAAATTTTACGAAGAACATAACACACTAAACTATTTCAATTTTAGAAATACAACCACATGTTGAGGTCGTACCGAAGATATTTCCTCAAGCTTTCTGTTCTACGACGCAATAAGATACTTCAAGATATTGTTATTTGGAAGCTAACCGTCGGTGACTTAGTCCATGTACTTCGAAATCCATTCACATCTGAATGCATCCTTCACAGTCCAACAGAACGCCTCTCTAGTCAGAATACGTCAGTGGTGTAAAGTCTGGCGACAGACGGGAAGTGAACGACGACTTCTCCATCCTTGACCACTGCGTCACTGACTTCACTTCGGCCCGATTGAATTGTCATACGTGAATGCTCAACCACGTTGGTTTGTG
>LUCH01004749.1:23595-38695 GCA_013368495.1 Paragonimus heterotremus | reverse complement strand
TTACATTTCAACAAGAACACTAACACATTTGATAGTGAACCATGTGTAACAAAGTTTCCAGATTCCTTGTCTTACGATATTCATATTATTTTCCTTTGTTTGCAAGGCTTCAGGTAGATGCTGGTCGATAAGACGTTGCTCTTAGAAATGATTGAAAGTGACGTTATCATATGGTTGTTCTCAGCTTCGGTGTATGTGGATCAACGTAATAAAAGGGCATTATGTCTCACTCTCTCATCGGGAATCTTCGGAAGTAAATTCTATTCACTCTACTGCGCTGTTTTTAACTACATTGAGGTCGCGTGGCGTGCATGCGGAAAACATACGGAAACAAATGAAACCAAGCTGCCTGCTGATCGCCGGAAGGTATACCTCCCAACCAGTCACATTATGAGGTTAAGAACGCCAATTATCTACCACCCTCAAGGGAAATTCCAATCAATATGACAATCAACGGAATCGAGGATGTTGATTACCATGTAACCCAAACGCTTCAATTACAGATTTTTCATCACTTTCCGCATGTGTTCGTTCTCCAAATTGTTCATGGTGAGGGTGGTTCGGGAGGAGCAGTTACTGGTGTGAACATATACTGCATACTCAGAAGTTGGTGACAACTTAAATCAATCGGGTGGAGCGGCTACTGGTGTGTAGGTATACTGCATGCGCAGACGTTATTCACAGCTTAATTTAATGTGGTTGGAGCATCTATTAGTGTGAACCTATACTGTAGACGCAGGCGTTCTTCATAGATTGAGAGAATCATGTTAATGTGGCCACTAGTGCGGACATATCCTGTATCGTGACACGTTGTTAACAGTTTAAGCTAATTGGGTTGAGCAGCTACTATAGGGAACTTAAACTGCATACCCATAAGTTATTCGTAATTCAGGTGAGTCAGGTGGCAGCAACTGCTGGGGTAAACGCACATTACATTCCGAAACGTTATTCACAGTTCAAGTAGATGAAGTTTAAACAGCTAATAGTGTGAACCCATGCGCCACACACAAGCGTTACTCATAGCTCAAGTGAATCAAGTTGAAGCAGCCACCAGTGTGAATACATGTCGCATTCCGAGACGTTGTTGATAGCAGCTACTATAGTGAACCTATGTCGCACACACAAACGTTATTCACAGTTTTGTAACCAACGATCGTGTGGCTTCTCTAAGCATCCCGGCCTGTTATTTGCGCTTTATCCTGTGTACGCCTGCAATAGGAGGCCTGATATGGACTTAGTGCCGCATTTTATAGTCGGGCACATAATCGCACACAGCAAATGCTCGCCTTCTTCCTAACGAATCATCTATCATTTCGCTCTTCAAGGTCGTTTGGCCCGGACCTGTTCGGGCGCTGTTTAACACACTCGAAGGTTCCATGCACTTTTCGTCCGGCGCGCTTTTGAGTGTCGCCGAGTAGGCTGCAGCCCATCTCGTGCTACTTTTCTTTCTTCTTTTGGTTGCTGTCATTGATCCCAGACTAAGCTAGGGCTAATTGCTTATCATATTTCCCAACATCGCCGGGGACTTACGGTCTTTTTCCAAATCTCACTGCGTTCTCTAGTTAGACGCTTGTTTGGACTACGCTCCGATCGCACTTCAGAAAAGGCGTATTAAAGTATTAGTGGACGAGAATCTAATGCACAACCATCTGTTCACGACGATATTTTGAGCGAATGAGTTTGAACGATTCCTTAGTGTGGATGTATACAGGGCCGCTATTCCTAGCTCAAGTGGATCAAGTTGAAGCAGCTAACAATATGAACCCGTACTGCAAACGCATGCGTTGTTCATTGTTCAAGTGAATCGGCTACCAGTGTAAATGCATAATTCATTCCGAGACGTTGTTGACAGTTTAGGCTAATCGGGTGGAACAGCTAATACAATGAACCTATAGTGCATACCCATAAGTTATTCGTAATTCAGATGAATCAGGTTGAAGCAGCTACTAGTGTGAACGCATACTGCATGCCAAGGCATTCTTCATGGGCCGGGTGAGCGAGATCAAGCTGACGATTTCACCCTCTGAATAGATCAAAATCAGCAATGCCTGATAGTGAATCCAAGTATATTGTATTAAATATAGCTCTTATGCGTGATATAGTGTGGAGGACAAATTGGCGTGTTGGTTCACGGAATTTCCCTTTGCGAGTATCACTATGAAGTGTTACCTGGCGAATAGCCAGGTTCATACATTGGCGGTAGACTGAAAGTGTAATATGTATACTGCAACCGGGTTACTCGGATACACCTTCAATATTTTTCTGTTTACCCAATTCAATTAACTTGGTGAACTTTGAGGTGGGGATCTATAGGGTGGAGGTGGGCATGCGATAAATTGCAAAGCCTACTGAAAACTACCGATAATTAGCCTTAATGGTGGTGGCAATCGGTAGGCGAACTTCATTCGTCCCACGCAGTTACGGGGTTTCTGTTTGCGCCACGAAACCCCCTTATACGTGCTAGTTAAATAGCTGCCAATTGAAGCGAGGTAGTAAATTAAAGTGCTTCTTGGCAAACGAAGACGTCTTCTAAACGACAGAGAAGAAACGACGTTCAGTTGCTATACCTTTCGGTGAACCCGGGTCCCCGTGGGCCGAGATTACTTACATCCCAAGACACGATGACAATGCGTGTTCAGAAAACACCGGGACATCTGCAGTAAAACTTGGTTGTCTAGAAGTTAACCAAGAAACAGATGATAAATAAGAGGACGTACAGACAAATTTGCCCGAATTCTAACGTTGGTGAAAATACTGACCCATAGTTGTTAGTAGCGGAAGTTTCAGCGACAGGTTCTTGTGACAATTAGTGACTGCGGTGGCATAAGGAGTGTCGTTAACAGTCATCGCAAGACACGACGTGGGACATAAAACGGGGTATTTGTTCACAACGTAATGAAAAGTCTGCGAAAAATGGGGAAAACGACAATAAAAATGAGCAATATACTTTGTTACACATGGTTCACTATCAAATGTGTTAGTGTTCTTGTTGAAATGTAAAGCTAACACTGTATGGTCATATATTTCTATTTCGACCATATATTTGAGGCGCCACAAAATAACGCACCATCAGGCTATAAAATGACGTACTTAATCTTGAAACTTGCAACGATTACACTTATACCACGTGAAAATTTGGGTTTACACCAATAACGGGTTGTATTCACGAAAATGGTGGAGTGTGTTTTCATCACCAAGCTAGTATCTTTGGAACTTCCAGCTTTTCCGTTAATGCTGTCTACTTACAATTGATATGCTGTACGTCCTATGCCTGAAATTTCGATTTTAGAATTTCCAAAAATATTTAAAAATGAGGGATTTGCGCGAAAGGGACTGTTTTGCCTTTTGAACGACCTTCAAGCCGAATCCTTCGAATGGTATACTTTCCTCGGACTGTTCGCTATTCGGTTCCTTCGATATCCCTCCTGGTGATAGTCGATGTGATCAACCCTGCGTTCGGATTTTTCGATGCATCTAGTTTTAATCCAGTTGCTGTTGTTTTTTGCTCCAACGTTGAATTGAAAAGTTGCTAGCGTACGCCCTAGAAGCATTATCATCTACTGAAATGAATTACTCCCCAAGGGCGAAAGAAGCCCTAGCCGGTGCGTGAGCATGCAAAGACTGGCATCTTTATTTGGCTGTTCGTCGGTTTATATTACTAAGTGATCACGATTCCCTTACATCTTTACTTTGTCGGGGATATAATGGTCAAATGTTCATTCGAATTAACCGAGGTTGCGCTCGTCTACTCAATTACGATTTCTAAACGCAGCATGTTTCCGATGCCCATAATCAGGTAGCAGAGGAGCTATCACGTCTAACTGTTGCCAATCAGGGTGAAACTGAAGACATCGATGACGACAGAATCACTTCATGTTCGAAAGACAGATGTGCAGAAACAGTTTGCTTAAAACGTATCTAAGAACACACTGTGGACCATCATTACTTACGGAAGTTTAATAGCATGTAATAAACTCCTGGCCCGATCGCAAGCTTCTGAAGGCAGAATTGGCTCCTTGTCACACTACAGGATACGAATTAACTGCCGTTAGCAGGTGTCTGTTACGTCGGACCAGCTTCGCAAAACCCGAATCTCTCACTGCGGATGTGCTTGGTAGTGGACATGAGGGACGCCCTTGTATTGTGTGAACCAAGGCACACATTCGTGACTACTACCGGTGACCGCGTATGAACTTGAGTGTGGAAACTGCTGTTAGAGATTTTGCGGATGTCAGCATTCTGATTAGTTCAAAACCCATCGGTGCCCCTAAACATCTCATCAAATGCTAAATGGAACATAGCGTGACGTCGGCAATAGATACAATGGGCCCGTTTGAAAATGTTTCACAAACAAAGAGAATGTACTTGTGGCTACTCGCTTTGATGCAAAATACCCGGAGGCTCAGTTATTTGGAGAGATTGCAACGACTGTCATAAGTAACTGGTGACGACACTTGTTCGCTCGATTTGGCTTACCGGAGAAGATGGTGACTGATAATGGGCCGCAGTTTCATACCTAGAAATTAAGTCGGTTTTTGAGTCGCCGTGATATCCTTCATGTGCGAACGGCTCCGTACGGCCCTTCGACAGATGAGATGATGGAACGCCTGAATCGGACGTTGAAGGAGTCGATAGAGTCAACGTTTCTGACATCACTGACAGCTTACAGAACCACACCACATACTGCTACAGGTGTGGCGCCAGGGAAACTAATATTTAGTGAAGAAATACGGACGAAACCTAATGCGGTGCACACACGAAGATCGGCAATGAATCAAAAAGAATTGTGGAAGAGCAGAAATTACCAAGAGAACCACAAAAAGGCAAGAAATCAGTGTACAGTTGGCGCTTACGTTAAAGTGGAAAGACATAAAACAAAAATGGTGAGGGTTCGCTTACTGCACCGATGGCAGTGGGATAAGTAAGAGCCCCAGAAACATATATATCCGATAACAATTCGATGGTCAATGTATGACGAATGTGTACTGCGTTAGAGAACGCGAAACCTAAGGAAGAACCCACATTCACTGAGCCGGTAACAAGCAATCACGTACAAAGAACTCAAAGTCTTCCACGAAGATCGAGACGGACAAAATATCAAACGCTAAAATGCAGAACGTCAGACGCGGGGGGAGGAGGTGGTGGTGTGTCTAATCTAACGCAAATGAGCCGCACAGATGGCGATTCAGGTTGCCTCTACCTTCAAGCGATCCATAACACATGCGGGCAGCGTCTGCCCATGCCGTGTGGATCGAAATCTTTCCATAACGTATCATGAATCGATTGCTTTAATAAAGTTTACTTACTACTGGTATTTTTGTCGTTCGCGAACACATCATTTATGCATCCGGTTGATTCTCATTCAAGGTGATATGATACCTTTATTGTAATTTTACCAAACGGTACCGCACGAATTCCACTCTTTACGATAGTCTTTTCTGAGATTTTTGGAGTTGAAAGATGATCCCGCTAATCTACCCGTCTGACTAAGCGTTATTAGAATTGTCGAGTACGCGTCACTGTGTGAAATACCCAAAACCACGGGGAGCGGTTTAACAGTGCTGCTTAACGCGTCTGGGAAATGACAGGAATGTCAGGGCATGCATAAATTTCGTGCATTGTACTTTCTTTTCTATTTTGGTTCTGTTACCGGTAGACCCCGAGCTACAAGTGTTTGTGGTGAGTTCTGATTTTGATGCTACTTCACTTTACGACAGCGGTGTTAATCTTGCCTTATCTGCATTTCTTACTTCACACCCCCCTTGTTTTCTCGCTCAGGTGAGGGCATTTTTCCGGTTTCGTAAGATCACTTCGCAGGTTATTATATTTTCTTACGTGGCCACGGGGTTGCCCGGATACATTGCTTTTGAGGGAAGTGATGTACTCTGTCCATACCAAAAGAATCTGTTTCGGATAAATTTAACGCGGTTATTTTAAGCTGTTCCACGTGTCAGATAGGGTCAGACTCCATCAGTTACCTTCGATCGTCGAACTGGGCGGCCGCACGTCCAATCGCTTGCTCCGCCAAATGAAATCTATGGTCGGTGATAATACCTTTTATAGCACCACTGTTCTCTGAGCGATCTCTGAGCGTTCCGCGTGCGTTACTTGATCATTCCTTGAGTGATCTCCGAGTGCTCTGAGAAGGCACTTTGGGGACCTTCACAGAATTGTCGGGAGAAAAACTGTGCGCAGTTCTACTGGACGACTGAATCAATTACCTCTAACGTATTGAGGGTCTAATACATTCAACCACGACGAAACCTATCGTCTGTCTTGAACACACGGACAACGTGATTCACATACCTTGGAAATGTCGGGGAAACCGTTGTGACTACAAAACTTTTATAATAAACAGACAGGTTGAAGACAGTTACGAAGTAGTCCAACATACCAAAATGGATGCCTTTATAATATCGTTTGTTTCTCATTCATATCCGCCACGGCTTGTTACTTAGGCCGTACCTTAAGGCCTACGATAAAAGCAAAGATTTAAGACACCACAGAAGCAGAGTATCTGAAATACTTCGCCCCATCACTGCTGCAACGTAAATGCAAATTTTACCGCTGTAAATCGACTACACCCTTTTCCATATTGGTTTATCTTTTCGGCATAAGAATTCATCTTTCGTGTAAAAGCCTTTCGTTTTAGTGCAGTAGAATTTCTCCATTGTATTTTCAGGCTGTGAAAGTAGTTTGTGATTGGTCCGGTGAACTCATATTTTGCGGCTTTTTTGACTACGACTGCACGCATTGGCTACTGCGATAAGACGATGGCCGAGGGAACACTTGGGTTGTGAAGGCCATCATGTGGTCCAATCGGGGTATAGAGTCCAGCCTAGAGGGGACAGAGAGCACGAACCAATGAATGCCGTCAATCCTCCTGTGACCTACAACACGGGTGCAGTCAAGTGGCTTCGTAACACGTTTTAGTGTGTCGAAATAAGCCATCGGTGACAGACGCAAATACAGCCGAATCAGTCCCAGTACGCGCAGACGCATTACTGAAGCTTCTGAAATAGGCGATGATTGGTACATGGAAGCTCGCCTGAATGAAGTCAATTGCAAGACCGCGTATAAGTGGCTCCATGTCGATCGCATCAGTTACGAGGTGCAACCCCGGAGAGGACACAGAAGTATAATTTTGAATGAATCGGAAATCGACACGATACTGGAATGGATCTCCACGAACCCCGCAGTGACTCGCATTTTTGAAAGTGCGTGCAAAATCAAAGTTTGTGAAAGTAGTACCAACAACCACTATCGTTCGATATTTGAATGGGCGGTTCATCACTGTAAAGAAGCTGTGTCAAATTTCCATCATCATGAACATTAATGAGAACCGGGCAGTACGACGGCACTTTGTTCATCGATTGTTAGAATGTTGTGCGAGCTCCAAGACCCTGCTGGATTGATGAGACGAACTTCAACTTATTTTGCACAAGATCGGTAGGACGTTCTTTGAAGGGGACGAAGGCAGGCATTTCTGTCACCAACAGCAGAGGCAGAAACCTAAATTTGATCGGAGCAATGACAGAAAATTCTTACGGCCTGCACGGGGCGGAGAGTTGCCTACAACAGTACTGACTGTAGACAATGGTTCCGTGTTCTGATGGATAAACTGTGGATCGGCCCAGCTATGTCAACAATAATGATGATTTGTAATAATACCCCTTGCCATACTGAATCGGAATGCATCTTTTCGGAAGATACTTATCGAAGAGGGCAGCTATTGCGATTAGCATCGTATTCACCTACGCTGAATTCCACTGAGGACGTCTGGAGCATAGTGAAGGCGAAGGTGAAGCAGCAGTTGTGGGTCCACTATGATGCATTGATAGGTGGTGATTCTGATCAAGTAGTGAGCCAGCAGGAATGACGCATACCTATTCTGGAACAAGTAGTCCATTCTGCTTAGAAGGACGTTAAGGAAGAACAGTGTGCTCATTTTGTCCGCCACACTAAACAATTCTGTGTGCAAGCGATGGACGACAAAGATATGGAAACGCTGCCGTAAATGTCAAGTCTATCTGTGAATGAACAAAGCTCTATTCAGGGCTAACACTATGTGATTGACTTTTTTATTCATGCATACGAGAGGTTTTGTTATGTGGGAGATGCTAATTTTATAACCAGCTTTGTCGTCACTTTATCGGAGGATAAACATTTGAATAGTCTGAGGCAGAGATGCAAAATTGCAAAGCACATGCTTCACAACAGAGGGTAATATGTTCCTGGCTTGTCCAAAGTTCTAAAGGGTAGAGATACTAATCACCGGTGGCTATGGAATAGTCAGGTTGGATGGGCGTAGCCGAACAACATACTTCGTTCGTACACCATTATATACATTGCAGCCAGTCACAGTGTATCCGAACATTTCGCGAACTAGGCCCGAGGCCTCTAATGTTCTTGTTCTATATTGATCAGTTTCCAGTTTGGGATATTCTATGGGTAATCACGTATGAATACAAACGCACAAGCATAATATTGATATATGTATACATTACGAATGTTTCTCAGTGGGTAGTTTCTGTACTCGCTCCACGAATAGATGCAGTCGTGATGCCCATTCCAATCGATAAGCACTTACTAATATAGTGGGAACATAACGAACAAGTATTTTGTTCCCCATAGATAAGGTCTTCTGACCATTCGATTGTTCAGCTGTGCAGTGAGAAGTAGGATTCTCTGTGGACATGCCGACGACTGGTTGGGATCTGTTCAGATGCCAGGCCGCCTGACTTATTTGTTAGTCATATCAACTCACATGATACCGAATGTGACTGTATAGATCGTATACTTCCTTTGTCGTTAGTCTCCACGTACTCAGTAGCAGGTAAACTTTTTCCCAGACCCTGTCTACCACAGTTAGATGAGGTTTGATAAATCTTGTAACCCCTTTTTCTGTGTAGTAAAAAACCTTAATACAGTTGAGTCGTCTACCGAGTTGCGGTACTACGGTGGTCAACGACTGTGCGTCACTCAGTTGACAAATTCAAATCTGCTTGTTCAAATTTTACGATAACTGTTATTCCAATTTTCTCATAATTTATGTAACCCTTAAAGCAAACGTAGCGTTCTATGCTTCATTTATTTCCGCTAAAGACAATGCAAAACAAAGGACTTGGAGTTATATCATCCAATGTATTGCTCACTGGTGACAGAATGGTAGCCCCATTAGATGGGAGTGAACCGCGATACTTTTCGTTTATGGAACGGCGGATCCTACGCAACGTAAAGGCACTATCTACCACTCAAACACACCGGTATATACTGTGTAATTTTTGTCGGGAAAGTCTTCAATACCTCGAAAATATTGTTCCATAAATGGCCCAACATAGTTCAGTCGTACGTGACCTTCTCAGTTGGCATGGTCATGTACTTGCCCGGCCTACACGAACGTTCTCAATCATCATCTCGACTACACGGCTACAGCTTGATCTTCCGACTAACGCTATGGCCTACCAGCGCTGAACAGATAGCGGAACAGCGGTTAATGAGAACGCACTTGAGGGCCGGATAAGTACATGACCATGTCAACTGAGATGGTCACGGACGACCGAACTATGTTAAGCCCTTCATGAAAAAATATTTTCGAGGAATTGGAGACTTCTTTGACAAAAATTACACAGTATATACCGTTACATTTTGTTATCAGAATGGACTTCTACATTTGTCAAAAAAGATTTATTTTCAGTGTAAGTAATCCGTCTGTTTTGGTGATGCTGCTTCATTCGACAGATGCTACTTTGTCACAGCTAATCGCAAGCGATTATCTTCACCAAATTTTAGACACCTCCCACTTGCGAGTCACAAATTGAATTTATCCACCGTTGCCAATGACACTGTGCATTGTCACAATCTGTGACACTTGATGTTTGCCGGAGCCATGGTAGTCAAACGTGCGAGACAGTTTTTTGTTCCCTTCGACTGTTTGTTAAACTTAGGCTGTTCTGTCGACTTGCGATTCACTCAAAATTATACTTCTGTGTCCTCTCCGGGGTTGCACCTCGTAACTGATGCGATCGACATGGAGCCACTTATACGCGGTCTTGCAATTGACTCCATTCAGGCGAGCTTCCATGTACCAATCATCGCCTATTTCAGAAGCTTCAGTAATGCGTCTGCGCGTACTGGGACTGATTCGGCTGTATTTGCGTCTGTCACCGATGGCTTATTTCGACACACTAAAACGTGTTACGAAGCCACTTGACTGCACCCGTGTTGTAGGTCACAGGAGGATTGACGGCATTCATTGGTTCGTGCTCTCTGTCCCCTCTAGGCTGGACTCTATACCCCGATTGGACCACATGATGGCCTTCACAACCCAAGTGTTCCCTCGGCCATCGTCTTATCGCAGTAGCCAATGCGTGCAGTCGTAGTCAAAAAAGCCGCAAAATATGAGTTCACCGGACCAATCACAAACTACTTTCACAGCCTGAAAATACAATGGAGAAATTCTACTGCACTAAAACGAAAGGCTTTTACACGAAAGATGAATTCTTATGCCGAAAAGATAAACCAATATGGAAAAAGGTATAGTAAACTCAGACAACATGTCCATCCCAGTTGCCTGCGAAATATGTTCAGCCTGAAAATATTTCGCGACTGTTGGCACTTCTCAGACCACTCGAACAAGCGTCCATTCTCATTCAACTTCGTCAAGGGTTCAGACTTGTGAGAAAATTCGGGAACAAACCGTCGATAATAAGAAACCAACCCGAGGAAAATGCGGACCTCGTCAGCACTCGCAGGAGTTGGCGATTATTTCACCTTACGCGCCTTTTCGGGATCACGACCCACACCGGCTCTGGAGATGACGTGTCCTAGGTATTTCGCTTCAGTCTGCATAAAGGAACATTTCGTGGGATTTAACTTCAACCCAGCCTCATTTATTTTGGAAAGGACGCTGGATAAATTATACAAACGTTCATCAATAGATCATCCATGGACAATCACATCATCCAAATAGACCAGTCACTGTTTAGGGATTAGATCATGCAGCTCCTGTCGCATTAACCTCTGGAAGGTGGTCGGTGCATTCATTAATCCGAATGCCATGGTTTCAAATTCCTACAGACCGGAAGGTATTACAAATGCGGTTTTCATGCGACCACTATGCTCTACTCCCACTTGCCAATAACTGGACGCCAAATTCAGGTCGCTAAACCATTCAGCTCCCAAAACAGCATCAATGGTTTCATCGATACGTGTTACTGGAAACGAATCTTTTTTAGTCACCGCATTTTACTGACGGTAGTCAACACATACTCTTAAAGAACCATCCTTTTCCTTAACGAGCACTATCGCAGACGCCCATGGGGATCTTGACGGTTGGATGACACCCATTTCCGACATCTCCGCCAACAGTTTTCCCAACTGCTCTTGGAAATGGATTGATAAGCGACAAGCCGCTTGCCGGATAGGGCGTGCCTCACTTGAATCAATACTATGTCGCACCACATGGATGCGCCCCGGCGGTAGTCCTTCCCACCAGAATGTTGCCCGGTGCTTCTCTATTACTTCCCGCACTTTATGTGTTATATGTACTGGAAGGTGGGAAACAATGCCCTTGACAAATGTTTGTCACTCGGATTCGAGGTGCGCCTTTTCACTGGCTGGGTGCTGTCTTTTGGGAGCCTCTACAAGACCCGATAATGTTTTGTACGCAGGTTCTAAAGGAAACCGCTCACCAAACACGCGTACTGACCGATCAAACAGGTCCAGAATATATCCGGCGGCGATTAAATAATCACCTCCCAAAATAACGTGAAATGGTAATTTAGAGGCAACTTGAAACGTCAGCGTGTAAGTCCACTTCCCTACCCGCACAGTTCCGCGAACACAAGCAAGGATATGTAGAGGTTGTTCACTAACAGCTAGAACCTGGCTGATTGGCTGTACAACAACGTCAAGCTGACAGGTAGTATATGTCTCTGTCAAACAGGCTACATATAGACCCGGAATCCAGCAAGCAATCAAAGTCGCGACCATCAACTTTTGTTTTCACAACGGGACACAATGTAACATCCCTATTCTCATACTTAGAAACAACAAGAACACGCGACTGATACACCGTAGAATTACCAAGATGCGTACGCTTCCAAGCGGATAATTGACACCAACGTGCCACTTGTACATGCCGGCCACAAGTGAAGCATCTCCGTCGGTCGGGTCGCCCGTTCATTGGAACTTCCGCTCTCAGCTGACCTTGAGCACAATTTTCGCCCTTCATGTAAGCGCTTCCGCGGGCCATCCGACCCAGTCCTTGATTAGCAAGAGGGCCCTGAATCACACAAATGAACTGTCCATCAACCAGCTCAACACGTTCCGCCTGGACCAAAAAGTGAGCCAACATTTCAGCCCTGGTCAAGTACTTAGGGTGGCGGAGAAGAAACTCACGCTGACACCGCGGCGGTCGGATCCTTTCAAAAATACGGCCTTCCCTCTGCTCTTGCGTCTCCTCTACAAATGTCGGGCGCACTAGTCTCCTCAACTGCTGTATATAATCCATTAAGCTTTCCATACTGCGTTGGCGTCTTTCATGAAACCCCCTCCGATATTCAAATGCAAGGGGAGACCTGCTATTCTTCGGCGTAAAAAGTGAAATAGGCTCT
Organism: Paragonimus heterotremus; assembly: GCA_013368495.1. Classification (NCBI taxonomy): domain Eukaryota; kingdom Metazoa; phylum Platyhelminthes; class Trematoda; order Plagiorchiida; family Troglotrematidae; genus Paragonimus; species Paragonimus heterotremus. The sequence goes on along the minus strand of LUCH01004749.1, from coordinate 26,078 downwards.
CAAGATCCTCTGAAATATCAAAATCATCAATTTTCCCATATGCCTCACGAGAAACCAAAGTGAGCACGACGTCCACCTGCCGGTCTAGGGAGAAGTGTCTCAAATAGCGGCGCACCTGAGCTTCCCAGATATGGAAGTCTTCTCCAATAGTGTGTTTCTCTGGTGCTGGAAGTCCACGCTCCTCTCGTACGCGACGTGCATGTTCAGTGTTTGAAACACAAACCTACTCAGCTTCCTGAATAAGTTTCGGCATCTCTTTGGTATCTGATGAACCGAGCATTATTCGGAATGTAAGGTCCCACCGTGGGTGCTAAAGTTGTAATATTCTAATGAGTCAGTCCCGAGCGATGAAACACACAACGTTCAACGTTCGTTATCGAAGCGCAATAGGGTCTACCTAACATAAAAAGGGAATAGTCACAAGGTAACGAGGAACGCGTATTAACACAACACAGATACCGGAAGAGATTCAGTTCACACCGTGTCCTTGTCCATATATATGAGGGACCCCATGGTCCGGCAACAAACAACCAATCAGGAGTGGACTCATGCCCACTGACCGCTGACCTTCGGCTCTGGTTAGCTATCTTCCTCAGCCCCGTGCATAGAGGAGGCCAGCCCGCCTGTTCGAGGACCTGAAAGAGAGCGAAAGAAAGTGTATTTGGTCAAACAAGATGGCAGCACACTACGTGCTACTACAGTGACGAAATTTGTTGACCCTGACTCTTTCAATGAGATTGTGTCGCCTGCGTGGGTGGGCTCCTCGTAATCACTCAAATTGCTGGTTAGGGACGCTATCGAACATGGCGGTGTTTCACAGTCGATGGTGTACTTAAGCCCATACCATGTCTAGTTCTTCCGCTTGATCTTCTTTCAATCATTTTCGGTCTTCTTAGCAACGTTTTCTCCTGGGATATTGCACGTCACCGTTTAGGTGGGCGAAAACCCGAGCCACACTAACTTCTGGTCGTGCTCATGGCTGCTAGGATGATGATGTTCCGCTCCCTCTACCTTTTCTGTTGTGCACAAGTAGTTTACTAAGCAGACTATCTTGGGTGTTATTTGTTTGAGGAAGATGTGTAATTATTTGGTTGTCTTGTGGATATACTGGATCGTCATCTTGGTCACGCGCTCAGTCGCGTCACCCAAACCGAGAAATCGAAAGAGGGGCGGCCGCACTGTTTATTGGACGAGCGAGACGAGACGCCGAAGCTTTAAATTTATATGACAAAACGATTACCGTAGAAGACCGACAGACACAGCGAATCAAATTAAGCAGTCATATTTGGTAGTCAGGGTGTTAGTGCAAATCGCATTACGCGGGACACCAAAGAGCAACGCGAGAATAAAGCACAGTCCGGATAACGCACATGCGTTCGACCGCACACCTGTAATCTTTTAGCGAAAAGACGTTCAATAACGCACAATCTTCATTGTTCAACTCGCTGGTTCCCATGCCACACGTGCACTCGTTATATTGAATCACAAGTGCAGTCCACAACACCTCCCGGTTTCCGCTCACACGTCGTTTGCACTTCTACCCGGTTTAGGTGTGTGATTTACGCCTTCCATCCAAGGGTTTTCCGCCCACTAGTCCTCGTTCGTTGATCCGATTTCTTTGAGCAAGGGCTTGTCCGGTCGCTCATGCTGTCCTCCGTCCATCCACTATGCGCTTTGACCGTACTCCACATTCGTGCGGAGATATTCCTGAGAGTGTTTGAATAATCATGACTTCAAATTGGCCATCCATTCTATTTCGGCTGCTACATCTCGCCCGGTGCTCCGATCCGGTCGAGCAATGACTCATCCGGTCGCCCGCGCCGTCCCCCATCCGCTCACTGTGAGTTTCTGAAAACATCTCCCCCTGTGTTGAGGTATTCCGCCGAGATTTGAGATGCTCGTAACACTTGCCTGGCAGTCCACCACACTCGCCCCTCCTTTAAGGACATTACCGCGGTTGTGACAAGGTACCAGTTGTACCCCATTGACCCATCGCCCACGAGGACCTTGGTTAGTTTGGAAACTCGTATTCTTGCAGTTCGTGACGGTAAATGGTCCATTACATCGCCTTCCAAATTTTCCTGAACCGGGACCGGATGTTTCTGGTCGGCTGCAATCTCTCACTCTCACCCGGTCTCCGATCCCAAACGGACGCCATTTACGTGTGTTGTGCCTCCCGTCATATCTTTGCTTATTCCGGCGTTGTCTTGCTGTTGTCCGCCCAAGAGCACGGTGTTCCAGGTGTTGTCATTTTTGCGGCAATAATTGCCCCTCTCTGTCTCTGGACACGCAGACATCCAAGAGTATCTTTGGCTCCCTCCCGTATGTCAGCTCAAATGGGGAACTCTCGGTTGTTGCCTGCTTCGTTGTGCGGCATCCGAACAGAACATCCGGTAGTCCTTCTTCCCATTTATTGCCTCTACTATTCAGCCATTCCTTCATTGTGCGATTGAACCGCTCCGTCAGTCCATTCGTTTGTGGAT